>CAEGAF010174595.1:0-23592 GCA_903067075.1 Micropoecilia bifurca | reverse complement strand
CATGCATGCACAGGGAGAACATGCAAACTCCATGCAGAAAGACCGGGGCCGGGAATCGAACCCAGAACCTTCTTGCTGCAAGGCAACAGCTCTACCAACTGGCCACTGTGCAGCCCAAAAAAAAAACTAACTGCTTGAAAATACACAGACCTCTGAAGCTTCCATTTGGCTTTTTGTACTGCTCAAACTTTAAAATTTTAAACACTTAAAAAATATATTTCAACAAAGTTACAATGCTCAGTAAATTTAAATACAAAATTCAAAAACTTTGTTTCATTCAGACTGTGTACAAAGACAACATATAAAATGAAGAAACTGAAAAAAAGATGACCAGCCTGCATTAAGTGGAACATTTAATGCAGGAAATAAAAATTTGCACTGATTCCAATTTTGACCGATAATGAATCTCGTCAGAAAACTCACTAAATTTATCAATGAAGTAGCCGAGTTACAGATGTGACCTGTTGGGCGGCTCTGTCAGTCAGCATCTCTCACGACAAGCAGACGGGGACAGTGGCTATGTTTTTAGAATTTCAAAGGTAAATAAGATCAGATTCTCACGTACAGATTGGCTGATCTGCACGTGAGAGCATACATTTACAAAAATGTATGCTATGGACACATGTTGAAAGAACAGGGCTCACAAAATCCAAGGAAATAAAAGACTAAGTAAGAATAAAGTCACCAGACTGAAGACCAAGCACAAGTAGGGATACACAATATATCGGCAGTATTTTTTTATTGGTTATTTTTTAACACAGTGATATTGGTTATTAATCAAGACCACTTGAAAAATGAGAATCTCAAACTGTTTGTGTGAAGAAATGGCCTGTGCTGGGTAAATCAGTCAAGCTGTGTGCAGCAGATGCATTATCAGCTCTAACTTGTTGACATACCTGAGTTTCACAGTGTAGTGGCAACCTGCAGTTTAGAGGCACCCAGGAAACAGCCAGCTGGCCTTTGATTGCAGCAGCGATGGCTCTATGGAGGACAGCCGATTTACCTGCAGGAAGAGAGAAGAACCGAGGTGACACAATTATGAATACATGTTTTTGTAAAGGCAGATAAACAAAGAGGAGATTTTAAGCTAATAGAACTTGTCTATTTTTTACTCCCTGTCAAAAACATTGACTTTAAATTCTTTCTTATTCATTTTATAATAGGAAATAATCAAATATTAAGAAGAACTGGTGTAAAATGCATATATTAGAATATATTTTCTAACACCATTGTGTGATGCTTAACTTTAATGTTTTCTATTCTGGGTGATTCATTCTTTTCAAAACTGTGGAGCCAAGTTGGTATCATATAATTGTTAAAAAAAACAAAAATAAAAACAGAAAACAAGGTCCAAATTACGCTTCAGATTCAAGGGATTTGTTGTGTAGTGTTTACATATGCAGTAAAGCTTTTTATTTTTCAAAAATCAATCACACAAACAGATCGATGAGGATGTTCTCAGTGGACGAAAATATGACATTGACAAATCCGAGTAGTATTTCAAGACAAAATGTGGCTGGTTCAACTCTCTGGTCATCTGAAGCCAAACAAGAACAGAAGTTTGAAACTGGAAAAAATGTCAATGTAAAAAATAGCCGTGGACTCTGTTGAAGTTTTAAATTGGCCTTGACTGAAGTAATGCACTAGTTCAACACCGTGAAGCTTGTCTGCACATTACTGTTTGATTGGGAGCGCGAGCAAAATATTGCATGCGAGTCCTTTATGTACAAAACATTAATATTCAAACAAACCATTCTCAGTTTGTCATCATGAAGTCTGGTCTGTATTTTAAGGGAACATCTGAATTGGATTCTTTTTGGAATGAAATATGTCAAAAGTGAAGTGCAATGACAAACTGTAACTAAGTGACAGTCGATACTTGTCATATTTTTCTCAAATAAAAAGGAACAAAAATATTCACACATTTCACAGCTTCCATTTTTGTTCCTTTTGCTTTAACACGCCAGGAGAACAGCAGAGCTACACGGCCTGTACTTTTGTAATATTAAGACTTCTTATGGATGACAGCTTTGTTTTTTGTTCTTTTTTTTATCGTTAGCTATCTAGTACCTGTTGGCTGGTCCGAGGCCTCAGAGCTCTCCCTGGGCATTTTCTCCACTAGGTACATGAGTAGCGAGCGAATCTCTGACTCGTTACTGTATAGAAAAGTCTGGTAGCCAATCTCTCTTTTATAGCCGACGTCCTGGAAACAACACGGGTAAAAGTGTCAGCATAGTGTACTGTACAATAAGAAGAAAATATGCAAGATGTGAGAATGTTAGTGAACTTTGTAATATGACTTGTATTCTGCGCAAGAAGACCGGTTAAGAAAAATACACTTTGAGTTCAAAAAACAAGTTTCATATATGGACTCCAGATGCTTTAGCAGACATACAGACACTGTAACCTGAACATGCCCATATCAGGAAGACAGGCAATAATGATAATGTTAACTTTGAGCAGATACTCTGCTGACCAGAACCCTATAAACAGGCTACTGATTGCACTATGATTGGGCCAAGATTTCCTTGCATGCTGACATATTCTGCAGTACTGTAACAACACTTTATTGTTCAACCAAAGCCTGTAGAGTCTTTTTCCTGTAACATCACCAAACCAGCATCAATTAAGAGATCAACCAGAAGACACCATGTAATTAACATCAAAATACCATATTAGCAACTACATTAGAATCTGTTGTGCAGCTGGAAGGAGTTTTGTTTTGTTGTTTTTTTATTGTGGAATATTGTCTCTGCTGGCCAGATCTTGATCTGTTGGAATGTAATGACACTCATCCGTCACAAAGTGTGATTTGCCCACGTGTCCCTCTAGAAACAACTTGCTGGGGGAAACCCTAGTCAGAAGATATGATGTGTGGGCGGATCAGGGGGTCTTACCTGGCAGGCCTGGGCCAGGCTCATGCCCACCCTGAAGCGGGCAGACATGCCCGGAGGCAGGGAGGTGGGCAGCCCTTCCCCCAGGGTCGGATCGATCACCCGGATGCATCTGACCACCGCCTCCACGATTAACTCACTGGTGAACTGGTTCACCCTGTCGACGTCCTCACCCACCTCCCTGTGGGACACAAACCATACAGAACCCGCCTGAGAGCTGTCAGCAACTCCAACCTGCAGAAACACGACGAAAGACACTTACGTTCCGACTTGTCTGAGAGCGTGAATCAGGATTTTATCAACTTCCTCCATCGCCAAGCTTTCTCAGGAAATATTCCAACCGAGTAGCAGGAATCTAGCGAAACAGCCCGACTACAGACAGATGCTTTATTATCATGAGTTAGCTTCCATCGACTGCTAGCAGCACGCTAGCTCCTATTTACCAACTACGGCATTCCTCGCTTCCATTTTCCCTATGAGCTTAGCTAAAGGACTAAACGTAAACTAAATATTCTAAATTAGTCCTAAACTCTTCCACTATCACGTCCAACCCGATGCAACCGGCTCTAACAGAGCTCAGAGCTGGGAGTTTTTGTTCAGAGTGGAAGTAATCGTCGACAGGAACAGAAGGGCCTTCTGGGAAGCGGAGTTTTCAATGAGTCTGTATCAGCTGGGAATCGAGGAGACGTGTAGAACGTTGAAATACGTATCCCAGAATGCACCGCTGTAGAGAGTCTTGTGACCTGATGCTGTGTTCGTTGACAGCTGATGGAATCAGAATCGGTTTTATTGGCTAAGATTGTGTTCACAAACACGGAATTTCAGTTCTGTCTAATGTCCAGGCCTTGAATATAAATATAAAAACTTTAGATTAAATAAAATTAATTATAAAAGAAACAGTATGTGCAACTATTTTTGTATTACAGACCAAGTTCCAAGTTCCAATATGTTTATATAGGTTAATACATAACCAACAATGTTATGTAACTTACCTGACATTACAGTCTTACCAATGAGGCTGTGAGAGGTTCACCGTGTTCATTAAAGAGACATTCTGTCTCTGTAGCACAGACCAAAAGGTAACATTTCTAAAAGTTTATGGGTGTGGAGTCTGAGGAGACTTTTCCTGACCCTTGACCTGTACAAGAACTGAATGGAGAGAAGGTTAGCCATGATGATCCTTTCTGCAGACCTGATTGTTTGCACTCTGGACCGGTTCTGTGCTGTTGATGAACCAAATCACCAAGCCCTCTTCTGAACAATGTCTATGTCACACAGCGTTGAAGATGGTGAGAGGTGGGCTGGGGGGTTAAGGGAGAGAGTTTCTGTTAGTCCAGTAGACTAATCACTGTCCAAGGTCAGACCAATAACAATGGTGCCATCTGCAAACTTCAGGATCTTCACATGGGTCACTGAGGTCCTGTCATCCGAGTATAGAGAGAAGGAGAGTTGGGGTCCTGGGGGTTCTGGTGCTGGTTGCTCTTAAGGGTGAAAAGAAAAAGGAAAAGGAAAGCATGAAAGAAGGAAAAGATAAAGACAGAAAGAAAAAAAGAAGAGAAGAAAAAGAAAGAAATCGATGACATAATCACCTTAACCAGCAGATGGCGGTGTTGCAAACGAAAACGTCCCGTAAAAAAATCGAAGCAGAAGGAACTGACGGACCACAGGAGCTCGGTTGGAATTAGCATCACCATCATGTCTCGGTGACCGAGTCCGAATAACAGGGACAGCATCCTGAGAGGGGCCTTACTGTTCCGAAACGGAATCCTTAAGATGGCAGGCGAGGAGGAGAGGGGAGTGGTTCGAGTTAAGGTCAAGGTAGGCTGCGAACCGCGGTGGTTGCTGGCGGCTAGCGGCGCCGTTAACCCGGTTCTCGTTGTGTTTACGTCTTTGTCAGAGCAGCTGACCCCACAGCAGGTTATCCTGGACACGGTAGTTTCTGCGGGGCTGAGAAAATGAGCTCAGAACCAAACACCGTCTATGTCTGTGCTTTCTGTTTTCTCGCCGGCTTTGTTTACTGTGGCGGATTGTCAGGCATAAGGTCCACAAAGCTCCTGCCTCTTTCCTCTTATTAGCTGCTTTTATAGATTATGTCGGCAGGTCACAGCTGAGGCTTTTAACGCTGTTTATCAGGGATCAATAAACAACTCTCTTAGCCAAACACTGAACCTGGGGACTGACGTCACCTCTTCGGTCAGAAACCGCGTGCGTGCGTGCGCGCGCACAGTTAACCGTGTGACGTGTTTCTCCGCCAACCCCCGGAGAAGAGGCTTTTTGTGGTGATGCTGCTTTAATACTGGCTGCAGAAATCCAGGTGAAATTGTTCAAACCCGGAGCTCGAACCCCATAAGAGGCACTTCTGTAAAACAATGACGATATTTTATAAGAGTTATTCAGATTCATAAATCAGTGAGGGTGAGGTCCTCGTTCATCCCTCTTCGTTTTTCTTTATTTATTTACAAGCTGACAAACTTCCTGTGTCCTTTTCAAAATGGCTTTGGCCAATAGCTTCTGAAGGTGTTTCTGAAGGTCTGTGGTACAAATGGCCTTTGGGTTTTGGATGTACTTTTTATAGACCAATATGATTTTAGCAACTGCCATGAGATATAAATGTTACTAGGCAATAGATGGTGTAGGTACCACTGTTCTATGGAGGACTGATCCTGTCAAAATTGGTAGTAAATAGATGCTTCATAAAGTAACTAATGTGGCATAAAAGTAGTTTTTAGCTACAAATGTGTACTTTGCTACAAATGCATGTATTTGTAGCAAAATTGTAGCAAAATACACAAGATTTGCTACAGTTAACCATTTATGGCAAATGGTTAATGGTTATTGCATTCAGGCAATTAAATGTTTATTTTAAAAAATTAAGTAATTATTTATTGGCATCTTTTAATGCATTTCCAATAATGCATGAAAAAGGCTTAAGTGGTTAAATAAGTAATTTCCAGAATGTGCCAAGTTATTTAATCAGTTTATTGGCATAGCACATTTCAGCAACAAGGCAATTCAAAGTGCTTCACATCATAAAAGCGCAAAGATTAAAATTCATTTATAAAAAACAACAACATACAGTCAACAATTAAGAAACCAATAACAAACATTGCATGTTAAGTGCCATCATAAAAATTATCAGTACACATAAAAAATGCTGGCCAATGTTCCGTTTATTATGGTTCTAAAACAACTCTAATGAAGTTTTAAGTCTTGATTTTTATCAGATTAATTACCAAAATTAGGGGTGCACTGATTTATCGGCCAGCCGATTTATCAGCACGGGTTTCAATCAATCAGTCAGTCAGTCAGTCAAATTTTATTTGTATAGCATATTTCAGCAGCAAGGCATTTCAAAGTGCTTTATATAGTTAAAAACAGAAACACAGAGTCATGTAACATTGAATAAACGGTGAGAGAGAGATTAAAGAATAATAATTTTTTTTTTAAAAAGTTAATAGTTTCCTTAATTTTTGGAGACTGGTGACCGACCAACATTTGCATGTGAAGCCAATCTACATCAGCAAAGGTCTAAAAATCAACCTCTTCTGCTCTCCCATGAGAGAGGTTTGACTGACAGACTGGCCCAGCAGGTCATTCTGCATGTTTGCAGTTAACAATAGTCACCCAACTATTGCAAACACTGTGACTATTCTGCTTTATTTAGCAAAATTTCAGACGAAAAATTGGTATTGTGGTATTGGTAAAAATCGGAATCGGCAGGCTGGTAATCTGCGATTGGCCAATCGGTGCACCCCTAGTCAGAATAATTGATTCCTAAAACATTTTAACTACTACTAAAATAACCTAAAAAAATAAATTCTATCTGTGCATAAAAACATGTTTCACCTGAGTGATTGGCAAGGTAATGAAGCTGGTGAATATTTGTCAGTTGAGTGGTAATAAAATCACCTTTAAGATCAAATGATGTTTTATACTATATTGATTAAAATGTATTGCCATGTTTTTTGCATATGTTTGACAAACAAACCTTTGTTGAATTGACACTTTAGAAATTCTGTTGGGATTTCTTCTAGAAATGCGATGGGGCACTTCCTGTGGAGTCTCGCTCCTTTGCTGTAGATCCTCAGATAACGTCGCTGGAGGTCCTGCAGCATATCCTCATCAGAGCCTTCGACCTCAACGGGTAAGAACTGTCACGTTGAGTAGGTCTAGTCTCAAGAGTTGACTTGAACAAGTTCCACTTAATAAATTTTTTGTTTATCTCATTGGGGAAAAAAAACAAACAAACTAGGAAGCGGAATTTCAGTGTAAGCTACCTGTCTCGAGATCGAAGCAGCGTGGAGATGTACCTGTCTCTGCTGTCTGACTGGGATCTGGACGTTGCTTTTATGAGTGCAGCCAAGCCGTTCCTGCAGCTCAAGATGGATGTGAAGCCTTCTGAGGACAGTAAGAACAGCAGTTCAGCTTTAAAGCAAACCATGCCATAAAGACAGTGAGCCGTACTGTAATATTTACTCGCCGTAAAATAAGTATAGTGAGTCTCATCTGTTTTTTGCCGGGCTTCAGGTCCAGTAATGGAAGACTGGGACATCATAAGCCCAAAAGATGTGATTGGTTCAGAGCTGCTGCTTGGAGAAAGGACCAGGTCTTTGGCTTCTGCAGCGCTTCCCTTCACTCAGTCTCTGCTGTCCCAGGTACGTTCATCTTCTTTCAGATTTTTTTTTGTATTCAGTATTTTCTAGGGGGCACCAATAAATCTGCCTCAATTTTCTTCATTTTGGTTGAATAATGATCTGATTTTCAGACCGCAAAAGGTATCAAAATCAACCATCCCTATGAGTGAGGGCAAGGCTGACATATTGACCCATCCACCAAGTCATGTCTGCGTGAGGCTGAGTAAAATCAACAGTCACATCTCTGTTGCTAATTTACTGACTTCTCAGACAAAATAAATGAGTATCAGCCAAAAATGCCGAGATGATTGACTAGAAAATGGTAAATAGCTTTAGACTTCTATAGAGCCTTACCAAGTCACTACAGTCATTTACCCATTCATGAACACACTCACACACCAATGGTGGTAAATTACTGGATAATTTAACCCTGTGTTTGTTATGGACAATCCACAACGGGCACAGAAGTCCAACAACAGAACACAGAACCACTCAGGTTTGGTTCAGGGGGGCCGTTCCTCCCAACCACGCCCCTCCAGCTCTCACTGTCATTGCCCATGTGAGAGTTGAAATCCCCCAGCAGAGTCCCCAGGCGGGGCACTCTCCAGTACCCCCTCCAAGGATTCCAAGCAGGGTGGGTAATCTGAACTGTCGTTTGGCGTCTAAGCACAAACAATAGTCAGAACTTGTCCCTCCACTCATAGGAGGAGGGAGACTACCCTCTCGTTCACTGGGGTGTGCAGACACCAAGATGGGGGGAAACAAGTATGCCTACTCCTGCCTGGTGCATCTCACCATGGGCAACTCCAGAGTGGAAGAATGTCCAATCCCTCTCGAGGAGACTGGTTCCAGAATCAAACTCATGCATTGAGGTGAGACCAACTATTTCTAGCCAGAACCCCTCAACCTTGCACGCTAACTCAGACTCCTTCCCCACGTCCACGTCCCAAGAGCCAGCTTCTGTAGCTGAGGATTGGCTCATCACGGTCCTCGCCCTTGGCCCACCACCCATCCCACACCTCATTCGACCCCTTTGGCCCCTTCTTTTGGTGATGAGTCCATGGGAGGGGGGACCCACATTTCCTCTTTGGGCTGAGTTTGTTATGGACAATCCATGCTCCATGGGTTGAAAGCCCAGCCACCAGGCACTTGCCAACGTGCCCCACCTTCAGGCCTGACTCCAGAGTGGGGCCCCGTCCAGGAGAGGGAGCACTGTCTCCAACGATTGTGTGCATCATAAGGGGTCTTTGGGCTGCGCTTTGTCTGGTTCCTCACTTAGCACCTGTCTGCCTCGGGTGATCCTACCAGGGCCATAAAGCCCCTGACAGCATAGCTCCTAGGATCACTGGGATCTAATCCAATCCAAAAACACTGACTTTATTTTCAAGAAGTGATCAAGTTAGAATAGTTCTTTGTTGAATCCAAGTGTTTGTTTCCTCGGTTGTGTTCAGGTGGGACGGACCCTGTCCCGAGTCCAGCAGGCCTTCACCTGGTCTTACGGAGAGGAGATCAAGCCTTTCAAACCTCCACTTAGCGATTCAGAGTTTCACAGCTACCTTAACGGACAGGGCCAGCTGACTCGGCCCGAAGAACTCCGACTGCGGATCTACCACGGTGGCGTGGAGCCATCGCTGCGAAAGGTTTCCACTTTGTATTGCCTTGTTGCTGAAAATGTGCTATATAAATAAAATTACCTTTACCTATACCTTTCCCCACACTCTTTACTAACAGTCTTAAATTTAAGTTGCCTTTTATGCGTTTTTCTTGGTATTAACCCTTTCTTTCTTTGCAGTTAACCTTCTACGGTAGCTCTGTTGTTCTGTTACTATAGATACATTATACAGAATGAGCGTTAATTCTACTACTTTAAATGTTTATGGCTTCCAGCTACTTGACTGGAAGCGTAAATTTGAATGTAACATCAGATCAATATGTAGTTCAGAAATGTGGGCCAACTGAAAATGTATATCATTTACTGTACATTATATAAATTCAACACTTGGTTGGATCTTCATTCGGCTTTCATTACACTCTTTAAGCCACCAGCTTCATTAGTAATAACCATTTGTGGCTTAACTTCATTGAGGATGACATTACCGATGTCAGTCGACAGTATTCCTCGTGATTGTGTCGGCCATAATGTGGTCATGAAATACTACTTCTGAACTAATTATGTATGTTGGTCTGTTGTGGAGGAATTCTGGACCAGTCTTCTTTGCAGAATTGATTTACACATTGTGGCACTGCATAGTCTAGTGGTAAAGCTAGTGCACCAAACATACAGACTGTGGCCATGATTTTACACCAGCTGTACACATAAAATTGAAAACAACAAGTTTTGGGATGAAAAAATTGTTCAAAAACAGCTCATGAGTTAGTCCTTCTTTACTGTGCAGGTCAGATCTTAGTTGCCCATGCTTATGAGTTTGTGACTAAATTGTTTGTCTTTAAAAAGGCATGGACGCACATACCATGCATACATAATTTCTGAATATTTCATTTTTAGGTGGTGTGGCGATACCTCCTTAACGTGTACCCCGATGGACTGAGCGGTCAGGAGAGAATGGACTACATGAAGAAGAAAACGAGGGAGTACGAGCAACTGAAGAGGGAGTGGACGGCCAGGGCCAGCCACGAGGACCTGGAGTTTATCCGTGGGAATGTCCTAAAGGACGTGCTGAGGACAGACCGGGCTCATCCGTATTACGCAGGCTCAGAAGACAGTCCGCACCTGACTGCCCTCACAGACCTGCTCACCACATTTGCCATCACACATCCTCAGGTGTGGAGACATGCTGAGTTTTTGCAGTTTGTGGCTGAAGGGGTGCAGCAATCTTCTGAAAATAGATGAAAAAAATACCCCATCCCTCAAAAAAGTTCAAATAAATGCAACACTACTAAAGGGAAGGACACTGTATGGTGCTCTTACCTTTTTGTACGTCACTTTAGGTGCTGAATGTATACTGTACAAAGGGTTTGCGTCAACTGTGTGAGTCGACTCTCCTCAATCTGAAATGTTCAATTGTTTCCCTGAATTGCAGTCTTCTGGATGTCTACGTTTCTGTATACTGAATTCTGCCAGCCATTCACTACGCTCAGATTTCAGGCTATAAGAGCTGAAGCTTGATATTTTGTGTTGCTTGTTTATTTATAAATGTCCTCATTTAAACAATGGCATGACACCAACATGTTCTCATTTACCTTTGTTATGAGTTGAACTTTGTTTTGCGCATCATAAAGTAACTAAAGTAAAATTTTAATGAGGTACTAAGTTCAAATTTTGATTTTTAAAAAAAGCTGTCGTTTTACTTGAGTAGCCTACATTACTTTTATAATATTTCCACCTCTGCTAGCATGTATAAACACTGACAAACAATTTGGGTGCTGTGGCGGCACATTGGTTAAGCACAGCCAACATAAGGAGACCTTAGTCCTCAATGCTGCTGCTGCAGGTTCAATTCCTGGCCTGGTGACCCTTGCCGCATTTCTTCCCTCTCTCTCTCATTAAGCTCCTTTCCTGTCATAGCACTTTCAAATAAAGGCCACTAGAGCCAAAACAACCTTTAAATTTGACTCAAAGTGCATCTGTTCTGATGACTGGGTACCGGCTTACCTTCACCCTGAGCACACCTTGCTGTACGCTTTGAGTGTTAGGTCTGTTCAAAAGAATCACTGTGGTTTCAGTGATTTTATTGACCCCCAAAGGGAAATTAAATAAAACTTAAAATACATTTTAAACAGTTTAGTGTAGAACTACAGCGATGCATTCTTGGCACAGAGTAAAGTAGTTTGTTTCACCACATCAGCAGATTAGCAGGCATGTGCTCATCACTGTTTAAAGCACATATTCTAAGCAGATCTGACTAAAGAAGTTTGTAACTTTCTCCTGACGCTGTTTTTCAGATCTCCTACTGCCAAGGCATGAGCGACATCGCCTCACCTATACTTGCAGTAATGGACAACGAAGCACACACCTTCATTTGTTTTTGTGGCATTATGAAACGCCTGGAGGGGAACTTTCGGCCAGACGGGCAGCTCATGTCCATTAAGTTCCAGCACCTGAAGCTGCTTCTGCAGTACTCTGATCCTGAATTCTACGTCTATCTGGTGTCCCGGGGAGCCGACGATCTCTTTTTTTGTTATCGGTGGCTCCTCCTGGAGCTCAAGCGAGAGTTTGCATTTGATGACGCTTTGAGGATGCTGGAGGTAACTTGGAGCTCCCTGCCCCCAGATCCTCCAGAAACCGAGGTGGAACTTGAGGGGCCACTGCTAGAGGGAGACGAAACGACATTGTGCAAAGACGAGGCTGTTAACTACCTTAAAGATGAGGAGGTACAAAAAGAGAAGCAGCGTAGACGACATATGCTGAGACCATCCAGAGAGGAAACGGATATGAGGAGGAATCCCATCACTGAAGGGAAGGCCGATCAAACTGTAGGCTCTGGTGTGGAAATGGAGGCCGTTGAAGATGGTCATTCTGAAGAAATGTCAAAGAAGTTAAATTTGCAGGGTCATTTCTTTCAGAGACAACTCAGTTTTGGGGAGTTTAAATACTACACAGCTCGAAGCCAAGGCAGCTTTGATATGGAGGATCAGGAGCAGCCGCAGGGTTCGGCAACTTTGGAAGCAAACAACCCAAGGCGACAGTCAACAGTTGACAGTGAGGACGACCCCGGAGAGAGAACGCCTCTCATTAGAAACTCTGACTACGGTTTGTCTTCAGTAACTTCGCACACTCACTTCACTGGAGGACTTCCAGTCTGGAAAACTGGCTCATCCGTCTCTCCCACACCTTCACCTACAAACTCCAGCTGGCCAGGAGTTTCTCTGGACTTTCCTCTGGCGTCTACAGCTTCATCTGCAGCCAATTTAAGTGAGACCTCACAAAGAACTGGCTCTAAAGTATCAACCTCTTCAGCACAAGGTATTAGCTCTCCAACCGGTATTTCTAAAACATCAGCCGCCTCTCCTCCCTCTCAGAATAGATCCGTTCTCTCTTCGCCCATTTTGTCGTTTGGCGGAGGCTCCTCGGCGAACAACCTCCCCTCGCCTGGCAACAAATCCCCCAGCACCAAAGCGAGCACACCAAGCTCTTTAAAAGCTGAAAGCACCAGCATCAAGCCGTGCTCTTTGCCGCCTCCTCACGAGTTTGGCAAAGGGAACCCCTTCATGCTATTCTTGTGCCTGTCCATATTGTTGGAGCACCGGGACCATATCATGAAGAACAACATGGACTACAACGAGATCGCCATGCACTTTGATCGCCTGGTGCGACGCCACAACCTCAGCCGGGTGCTGCAGAGAGCCAAGGCCTTGTTTGCAGACTATTTACAGAGCGAAGTCTGGGACTCGGAAGAAGGGGACGAGGTCAGCTCAGATTCCCCGACAACTGCTGCCCCGCAATCCCCCTCTTCAACCATCTCCACCAGGCCCATCTACAGCCCACTAGCCTCACCTCCATCATCACCCAACTCGACTTACAACCTGGCCACGACCATTCCCTCCCCTTCAGCTCAAGTCTCCCTTTCCTCTGTGTCCTGATTCCCTCACTGGATTTTTAATGGATTTCTCAGTTGACTCTTGGTAACCTGTTGGAGATTCAACAGGAGCCCCTTCCCTCCTGTTGAATTGGCCTGTTACCAATCTCCCCATGCTATGTATGTTTGATTACATGTAATCCCTGTATCCACCTGCATCATAATGTTTCATCTTTCTCTCTGATTTGTCTGAAATATGGGCTCAGACGGCTTCCTTGGCGGCTGTTTCCTCACATGCTGTTGAAGCATGAAATTCTCATTCAGCCTCTTCTTTGTAACTTTGCTTACATGTTTGGTTGCAGTCATCTCAGGAGTGTCTCACCTGGAGCCCTGAACAAAGTCACCAGAGAATATCCTCAATCTGGCTTCATTAAACACAAAGCGTTTGTCTATTCCTCTTTAAAGAAAACTTTCATGCCTTATATCCTCTGTCTTTTTCTGATACGTATCCAAGCTGCTGTATTGTTGGTTTTGATAGCACTCTGCATTGGGTCGAACTCATAGGCTGTATGCAAAAAATGGACGTAGCCACTGTGATGTAAACCATTGCTTTGTGTTATTTTAATTCTATTTCTACATTGTGGGGGTGGCAGGATATCAGGAACACGTGTAATTTGATATACGGTAAATTAATGTCTATTAAGACTGACTCAATTTTCTTGAGTCTCTTATTTCTTGGTGATTTTCTCATTGCTCTTTGTGAGCTTTAGGATCCATCAAGTGTTGACATCAGTAGCAGTAAAAATCCACCCAGCAGGTCAAATATTCAGCTTAACACAAAATTATTCATACCTTTGGTATATCTTTTCCTGTGTTTTCTTAACTTTTTGGAGATGTCTGTCTCGTTTCTTATCAAAACCTCCCTTAGCTGAATGAAATCAAATCAAATCTGGATCTCAGGGGTATTAGTAATTTGAGGTTTAACCATGCTAATGGATTGTTGAATTTGCATGCATTGCATTTTAAATATTTCCTATTGAATATTGCATCAAAACAGTGTTTTGTGATTGCAATATGGAATACATTGATAATGCAACAGTTCAATATATTTTTGATGCTCTCATAGACATGGAAAACTGATCATTCTTTTATTTTGGTTAGTTTAACATGTTTTTTTAAAAGTGGGCTTTTTAAACAGTTTACTGCAATAAGTAGTGGAAAAACATTTAGTGACTATATATTGTTAAATACTTTTTCTCAATGAGACTCTGCCACCTATGGGGTCATCAGGACAACCAGCCTTCTAGCTGGTTGTCCTGGAGTTGGTCAGTTTACTCCTTTAGATAAAGGCATGCTACAGGCGTAAACAACATAAACCAATTTAATGTTGTTTACCAGTCATTTTATAACCCAGGGTCCATATTCTCACAGATTCCTCTCAGAGAGCTTCTACCTCAAGCTAGAAATTCCTGCCAAGGACTGCTGGCTTAAAAGAGTGGCAGTTAAATCAACTTTTAAAGCTTTTCATCACACTATAATGTTACTCCCTCATCAAAAACATATCTATAGTGTTGCTTTGATTGTTGTTTGAGAAATCCTTACATTCCTATGGCAACCATTCATGACGCTTTGCTCGTACAAAGCGCCACCTTTTCCCACAAAGCTCCTCCTTGGAGCTGCAGTCTCCAGCCGAGCTTCTGCTTCATAACGCTGCCCTTCCTGGTGCCTGAGCCGCTCGGCTCCTCCAGACAGGCAGCAGCAGTAAAACACTTGGTGGAACTGCAGGTTCTGCTGAGGTCATTACATGGACCGCCTCTCAGTTCAGCGCTGCTAAGAACGGCTGTAAGTGGCATAATGAATAGCACCGTTTGTGATGATGTGCTGAAGGCGGAGTTTTTGAAAGAGCAGGAGCTTCTTAAAGAGACAGAAGCCCAATTTTAAGGTGTCAAATTTCTTTGAAGTCATGTTGCCTTCATTACAACTGAAGGTAACATAAGTATTTGACTGCTAAAAAATTCCACTGTGTGCCTGGAAATGCATAACACTGTAACAGTGATTCATTCAGGGGTTGACATTCTTCTCTTAGTGATGAGGTGTGGTTGACCCCATTGCTATGGGTGACACTGGGACTTGGCCAATAGACTTTGATTGATTATTTGGCTTCTACTAGTATTTAGTGGAGGTTGGTGAATAATTTCATGGAGTATTACTACCACCAACTAGTAACAAGTCTGGACCAAATGCCCCCTAATTTTTATTGTACAGAAGGAATGTTCTAAGAAAATTCTTGAAATTTGAGAAATTCGAAGAAATGTTCCTGCAGTGACATCTTTAGAAGCCTCTATTAATCTCAGGATTTGTTGAGAATATGGATCCCGGCTTTGTTGCACTCCTTCTTTGGGTTGTGTTGATACTTGGCTTGTCTTTGGTGCCAACTTTTTAATGCTCATCAGCGTTTTTATAACTTGCAAGGGCCCTGAAGGATTCTTCCAGGCTGTTCCCAACGGATGTCAGAGTCACACCAACATAGAAACCCTGATTTGGCTGAGACTGCGTCCATCTTTAGCATACAGTGTATGGTTCAGAGTAGTCATGTTGTACTTTACAGTGTTTCTAGATTTCTATTTAAACCTATACTTATGCTGTATACTGATGAGACAAAAGCATCAGTGTGTTATTTTTGAATCTTGCTTTGCACAGCCTGATATTTTTGCTCTGTCGCCCTTAGAGGACCTTCTTGAGAGAACTTGGTGCTTCTGATTTAGAATCAACATGAAGATATGGGAGAACCTGTAAAAAAGGAAATTAAAAGTTAGTATTTGTGATTCTGAGAGATTTTGGGTAATTTCAATGATGGAGTTAACCTCATGCTGTAAGACATAGAGCTTGCAGGATCTTATGCTAAGAGCTGGACAGACCGTACAAGACATTGTTTGTATTGACACGCATTGATGAATATACAATTAATAGTAAATTTCAACTAATGATGCAAAGCCTTTTATTGTAAGGGATCCCAGATTGAATGATGGATGTTACTGCTGTGTTTTTTAGCCAACAGTAAAATAACCACAACAGCAGAACAGCCTGGAGCACAAGTGCCTCTAAATCACTAACTTCGACTTATGCTTTCTGTGCTCTTTATAGTTTACAACACTTTGGGTGAAACTAAATAACAAAGTGAAATATAGTTAAGGACACAGTGATGTTTGGATTCTGTTTAAAGTTTTATTGATAATTTGACTACATTGATGGGATAACTTCAGATTTTCCATAGAACCACTTGGTGTTCTATTGAAAAGTTGCTTACTCAGCAACTTTTAAATGTCCTACTTTTAAATTTCTAGCGTTTAGATGAGTTGTTTTAAGGAAAAACTTGAACAAATTTCTGGAACCTTGGTATTATCTTGCTTGACTGTGATCCAACTTTGCACCAGCCTTTTCAGGATTTTGGTTCCTACTTTTTGCATGATTTCGTTAATGAGAGCATGTCTTGATTTCAGTCTATGTTTACTAAGTGTTTTATGTTGCCTGAATTATTTCTTTAAAGGTATCTCTAAGATGCATCTTTGAATAAAGATTCTAGCTTTTGAGCTAAAGAGGACTTTCTACAACCCGACCTGCTTTAGCAAACAAAACAAATCAGATTTATTTCTAAATCAGTTTAGAAAACAAATCTCCCAAAAGAGATCTTGAATTTTTTCCAGATTTAACAAATGAGCTTGTTTTGGTTTTTGAAACAAGATGTTCCAAAACAAATTATTCTAAAAGATCATTGTCTCATTTATCCCTGATCCACTAAATTAAATAGAATCAGAGGTGAATTAACTAAAGCAAACAATGTTGACTAAGGATAAAGGCAGAGAAAATGCCCCCTAATCTAATAATAATAGATCAGCTTTTGCAGAATTAGTTCAATAGTATCAGGATTAAACCAGGAACTGCATCATGTTGTGATTCCAATGTTTGATCTGAACTATTTGTTTTTTTCTCATGATTGTAATGAGCACAGATGGCGCATGTCTTCTTTTTCTTTTAGATGATCTTTTGTTAGTTTTTCCTTTTTTAATGATGTATACATGGTGACATGCCTTAAATGAGTTTGATGGATCACATTGCAGCAAGGATTGGCAATCTAAGCGGTGCAGGTTCACCTGCTGGAACTTTTTCTTCGATTTAACTCCTGAACCATTCAGTCACCATTAAAATGTACCACCAGGCAAACAAACGAAAATAACTAAATATTTGTTGTGGTACGTCTAATTTTATGTTTTAAAATGTTTTTCTTAAGACTGGTGACAGTGATGATGAAATAGAACAGCAGGAGTTGTTGATGTATGATTTCTCTACCAGAGAGTCAACAATGCAGCTAAATATTCAGCATTAACAGCTTTATTGTCTTATGTAACACTTGACGTTTGTCTGCAGCTTCTCTTTGTGGTGCAGAATGATTTACGGAGCTCAAGAGCAAAATCTTACATTTTGTCAGATTCCCCCTTTTGATTGTTTCTTTTCATAATGTGGAGAGCAGCCAATGTCTGCAGAGATGTACAGTAAGCAGATGGACTTCGTTGAGCTGGTGATGAGATGCTGTTGGTTCAAACTCAACTGATGTCACTTCACACAAGTTCATCTTTTAAACACATATTAATGTTGTTTATTGTATATTGGACACAAATAAACAATCATGCATCTTACTAATTGGTTTTGTTGTGTAGTATTTTTCTGAATATCTAAAATTCACAAAAACGTTTTGACAAAATCCAAATGTAGTTAAAAGTCATACATTACATTTTTGCCAACCCTGCAAATTTCCAAATTGCTTTCTGTAAAGCAAAACATGAGAAATAATCTTCAAAATATTAAAAAGTATCATTATAAAAGAGGTTAAGCGACAATGGATTGATTCTTCGAAACAAGAGAATCTGTGTTATACTGTAGATTCTGTATTGACTTATAGCCAGAAACAACACATTGTTAAAAAGTGAAAATACAAAAAGGTTTTGGAAATGTATAGTAATCTTTGTAGTAGAAACTACACAAAATAAATGTGTGAGACCTTTCTTCATTAAATAAAGTTATTATTTTGTTTTGTAACAGAATAATAGAAGAAAACACTAATAAGCTTGGCACTTAGATTGAAAACTGTTGCACAATAAAATGGAAAATAATAAACTTAGGTTTGTTCCCATTTATATTAATTCATTTGTTAGATCTGTCAGAAATTGGTTGTGCATGTGAATTTCTCTTCCTTTCCATCAAATATTATGGATAGCCCTGAACCTCCTCGAGTTCATTATACAACAACAAAGTGTCTTTAGTCATAGTCTTCTTTGGAATTGCTGTAATACAGACCGCTACAGGAGATCTTCCTGCCGACAACCCTCAGCATCTACAATATCTAGTTGAAGAATATGGCATAACATGAGTTACAACGATATCTATTTTACCTCTGTGAAGAATAGAGTATTTTGAAATTAAATTTTGAAAAGTGCTTTATTCAGAAACCCAACTGTTTTTATCCTTTTATTATTTATTGAGCTGTCATTTGGAATTTCGCATTTCTTTATTTTACATTTGGTCGGTTTGCATTACCATCGACCACCACCTGATGGCGGTAACGTTCCGGCTCATAGTAAGGCAATTAAAAAAAAGGTAACATTTCCGCTTCCGGTGGCGCAGTATCCTTCCCGGACAGGAGAAATGATGTCCCGATTGTCACGGCTGGGGCTCGCATTGCCCCGGCCTGTTTCTGTCCTGTCGACCCGCTTCGTATCGCAGTCCAAAGCGGACAGCGCCATCTCCTCCACGGCTGTGACGGAGCTGTACGAGCCCGTGGATCAGTCTGGACACGGCGAGGTCAGCCCGTTCACCAAGGTGAGTGCAGCTACTGGACCTCAGGCGAACGAACCTGCGCTGACGGGACTGTGTCCTGGGGGGCGGGAGGTTCTGTTAACCTTCAACTCAGTCCAGTTCAATGCCAGGTTTATTATTTGTTCACGTGGGTTTCCGCTGTGCTGAATGTTTAAAAAATGAACCATTAAACCTTTATTGAGAGAACCTTTTTTATACAAACACTAGCTAAACCAGAGAGTTAATCATGGACAAAAGTCCAGAAGTTACAGCAAGACATAAAACGAAGTATAAAATTGTAAATCCACATTTTATCCAGATAATGAGGTTTTATTAGTAGTCTCTATATAGGAAGAAAACAAGTATAGTATAAAATGTAATGATACCTGAAGACATTTCAGTTCAAACTTACAGTTACGATGGATAAAATGACTTTAATTTAAAACAAATCCCCTTAATTAATGAAATATTTATTTTAAACAGATTTATCTTATTCCTCTCAGGTATAAATGTGTATTTATAAATTTGACTCTAAATAGGATTTTAAATGAAGAGAGGCACAACTCTGACAACTAAACGTAAAATCAGGATTATTTTCTGTTTGTCACATATTTCACAATTTATTTTTTGAGCTCGTGAGTATTTCTTAAACCTAAATAATATAAACCTAAACATTAGGAACATTGATTAAAAGCAGGTCTGTTAATCTGACGTCAACTAAGCAAAGCAAGTTTAGATGTACTAACAGATGATTATCACTAGATCTTTTCTGTCACATTCATAGTGGCAGCATGTAGCATCTCTGGTACCATAGTTCTGATTTGTTCCCTCTGGTTCTAAATGCTGTGCAGCTGAAAGGAGTTTTGCTCTTTATTACTTTCAGACAGTTGTCCAGATGAGTCTGTTACACAGCAGGAGTCTTCAGTCAGAGGCCTATTCAGATTTGTCGCAACACTGACTGCTACTGGAGATCCATCCTGTCCATAGCATCACCATCCACAATTATTCTTTAAAGATAATTGAATGAGATTAGTTACAATAACATTTAATTTCCCTTTGGGTTTTTTATTTACTTCAATGGAATAGTACTGAAACAAGCTGAACTTGGGGTAACATGACCTCTGATACTCAGGCAAACAGTCGCCTCCTACAGGACCCATGTGTGAGTCAGTCATGGTGCTCCAGTTTGATGTTGTGTTGTAGTTCATTCATTTTTATCTCTGCGCCCCACCCAGGTCCATTTACCAGTTTCAGGTCCCGACCAGAATTCCTCAGTGTAATTACTTTGAGAAATAATGAGATTTGGTTAAGTATAAATTTGGCCTTTAATGCTGAAAAATGATCAAATGTTACAAGCCATGTTATGTCATATCAATGGAACAGATACAGAGTTACATTCACCGTCCAGCGCTGGAGCCACACTGAGCTCACCTGATGGATTCAACCAAGTGAGGCAAAGACTGTAGCTGGAGTTTAGCTTTTCTTCTTCTCTGCAGTCTGCATCCTCCCTAAAGGGTTATGTAATCAGTCTCAGTCTGTTTATGTGTGACTACAGCCAGTCTTATGTGAGCAGCAGCACTGTGTGTGAGCAGATAAGAGATAGAGGAAAACAATAACCTAATGTTATTGTTACTCATCTCACTCAAGTCATTTTGAAGTCATTTTATCCATAGTAACAGAACCCATAACTGTCGTTTCCGGTCAGCTTTCGACAGCCTTCTCTTTTTCGTATTATTTTGATCAGAATCCAGACTTCCATGGCTTCTCCACCGATCCAGAGGAGGATGTGAGGAACATGAAGATGGGCTTCTTCTTGGGCATCTCTGTGGCTCTTGTTATTGGAGGAACCTTTATCCACTATTTACCAGACCATGGGTAATTTTTTTTTGTTTTTTTTTGTTTTTTGGTTCTGCTCCGATGTGAGGTGACATGCCTTACAATAAACGTTCTTAAAGTAGAATTGTGGGCATCAAAAAGGTTGAAATGGTTTCATAGTTCTTCACAAATTGATGAGCAACAGCTCCTGGCTGCTACCTCTTTGGTATTTTAGCTTTTTAGTGGAAGAAGGAAGGAGTTTTCCTCACTACCTCTGCAGTTTGGTTAGACTCTTAAATAAGGATCCAGTACAATTTAACGAGGCAAGCGCTGACTTCAGTGAAGGCTAACCTGTATTTGTGATTGTGTGGCTTCCAGCATGCGGAAGTGGGCCAGAAGGGAAGCAGAACAGCTCATTCTGCTCAGGGAGAAAGATGGTCTGCCGCTCATCGATGAGAACTACTACGATGTCAGCAAAATCATCCTGCCCTCCTCCAACAAGGACTGACCCCTCCTGCACTGCCCCACTCTATTTCATGGTTGTTGTAAATCACTGATTAAATAAACTATGTTCTTATTGGATGATGTTTGGGTTTTTTTGCCTCCACATCTTGATTTTCAATAGTAAAATATAACTTTTTTGGTGTTTCATAGTTTTGAACATCGTATTCCTGTGGAAGTGTTTGATGGATGTGATGGGAAGGTGTCCGTTTTGAAGTCCTGCTTTGTTTTCCAAAATTTTCAGATCTCAGAGTCTCGCTTCAGAAACCAACATGAAGAAATCCCCTTATCTCCCATGGCAACCATTCAGGGGTGCCTAAACACTTGCTCTCACAGAGCGCGTCCTACCTCAGTACCCCATCATCACACCTGGTGGAACGCTCCTAAGAACATTTAACAGCATAACGGTGTGGTTAAATGAATGAAACATTATTCAACCAGTCCAGGCTGTTCTTTAGAGTCACCCCTATCTGCCAATATATAGCTTTGCCTGGTGAAATGCATTTTTAAACATTTTTATGGAAGTTAAAGAGGTTTGGCTATGGACTGGGAATTCCCGGAGAACAAGCCAGGAGACGGGCGTCTGCATGCGGCCTCAATTTGCAGCGGGACACCAATCCGTCTGCCTCCTGGAAGTCACATTTTTTATTTTACTACATAGCATTTTTGAGAAGTCTGGATTGCTTTATGGCTGCCTATGACTGTTGATCGTGGAGAGAGAAATTTCAGTAAATTTAAACAAATAGAAAAAAATTTAAGCAACCTATTTGCATACTGTATGCAGACTGTTGGATGTAAAATTCATGAGCAACAAATATGCTGGTATCACTATTGAACCAAAGAAAGCAAGTTGCAAGCCTTTAAAATTGTGACGCTTTTTAAAGGTCAAACAGACTCAAAAACAAGCTGTGTGGGGGTCCCCAATCAAATTTTTTGTCAGGGGGCCCAAGATTCCTGGTGGCGCTCCTGCTCATACTGCTACAAACAAGGACGTTGCCATGGTTATTGCTTCATATGGTGGTAGACAACTTATTTACTTATGGGTGGCAACAGGGTGGACAGGGCTGGACCAAGGTATAAGCAAACTAAGTGGTCACTTATGGCCCCAGGGCCGCTTGTAGCCCCCTAAGTGGAACTGATTTTCATTTTTTTTTTTTAGTAATGATAATTTTCTTCTTTTTTTTTTTACAATAATATATATTTGATAATGTAGTAGAAATCTTAAATCGGCAAAAAAGAAAAATAAATGAATTAATTGCTCTTGGAGGCCCCCTGGTGGCCGCGATATGTCCCGCACTGAACGGTAATATGAACTGCTGTGCAGAGCGCATCCAAAACTACAAAGCATCAGTAAAAGATAGGTTATTAAAACAATGTCCCAAAAATATTTATTATTCAAGGAGAGAGAAAAGAAACAGAGTAGAGAAAAAGTCAAGATAAAGGTATGATTTAATGTGTCTTGGTAATATTTCTCAGAAAGGTTTGTGAAGCTGCTAATTGAAAATTAGCTTGATAGCGACCTGGAACAGTCCACTTCAACAGCCAAACATTTATGCTAGAATGTTTGAATTTGTGTGAAGCTGAGTTTTAACTTTAAATGAGTTGATTCTTGTGGTTGGCTCTGTATGTTTCTGAGTTTTTTGCCTTCAAAATGTGTTTGATAACGTTTGACAACAATAATTAAAACTTCTCAATGTTTGACATTATATAGCAAAATGTTTTTACATCAGGCTGCACGGCTATACTGCATTAATATATCAATGAGCTGCTCTAAGCTGTAGTTGGCTATATATTGTTTGCTGCTGAGCATGATAATTTATGCATCTAAAACATATAAGATATGTGAAACTTCTCCAATTAAAATTGTTTGAAGGCACAGAACCAAGCTGGTACCGGTCAACATTCTCAAGTGAGAAAGACTCACACGGTATAAATTAAAATTGTATCTATTGTAATTACACCAAATAGAGATAAAAATAATCAAAGAATGTCATGAATATGTGTGCATGTATTCCATTTTAAGTTGGGCTGCACCGACTGGTTTTCTGGCCATTCACCGATTACTGATCTTTAAAAAGCCTGACCTGCCGATTTTGATTTTGGCCGATACCAATGTTTTTTTTGTCTGAATTGTTGCTAAATGTAGCAAGAAAGTCACTGAGTTGGCAACAATGGGGTGAATATTGTTAGCTGCAAACATGCAGACATGACCTGGTGGGTCAGTCTGTCAGTCAAACCTTTCTCTGCAGACCAGAAGAGGACAGAGACTGATTTTTAATACATTGCTGACAAAGATGAGATCAGGGGATAAGATGGGCTTCATGAAAGTATCGGCCAATCACCAATTAACATAAACGTTGCATCAGCCAGTAGCATGGCAGCAATTCAGTCCATTCAGGCATGGATAAGACAGCTTGGATA
>CAEGAF010174538.1:0-16376 GCA_903067075.1 Micropoecilia bifurca | reverse complement strand
TCCTGATGGCTTCCAACGTTACTGGCATGACAAGGAGATCCCACCTGAGATGTTTTCTACACGGCACAGTGGTGGGGCGCCATCATAATTTGGGGTGCGTTTTCCTTCAATAGAACCATTAAGCTTCAGGTTGTGCAGGGGCGTCAAACAGCAGCTGGCTATGTGGAGATGTTGCAGCGGGCAGCATCCCTCATGACTGAGGGACTCGTCTGTGTGGAAATGATTGGGTTTTTCAACAGGACAATGCTGCAATTCACAGCATTTACCCTCCTTTGCCCGCCTGACAAAGGAGTTCTTCCAAGAGAATAACATCACTCTTTTGGACCATTCTGCATGTTCCCCGGATCTAAACCCAATTGAGAAAATTTGGGGATGGATGACAAGGGAAGTTCCAGACAGTGGATGCCCTTCGTAGAGCCATCTTCAACACTTGGAGCACTACCACTAGCCTCTTGGAAACACTGGCATCAAGCATGCCTAAATGATTGTTTGAAGACATCAACAAGAATGGTGGAGCTACTCATTACTGAGTCCTTTTTTTGACACTTGGATTTCTGTTTTGGGATTTTTGAGCTATGGTCTTAAACTTTTCATCAGCAGTTTTCAATTAATTCCTCGCTCAGAAGTTTTTGTCTCTTACGCTTATTTCTTCTTTTAACAATTTGAAGCTCTGCTTAGAACCTTCTTAATGGAGGTTTGACTAAAGAAGTTTTAAATGTTAACGTTTTTATTTTTACTTTTTAATTTCTTTTTATTTCTATCTCGCTGTTTGTTTTTTAAAAATCTCTTTCTCACTGTTTATTCAATGTCACATGCTGTTTTTATTTTAATTATGTAAAGCACTTTGAAATGCCTTGCTGCTGAAATGTGCTATGCAAATAAAAACTGACTGACTGACTGACTAAGATCCAATAGTGCAAATTCTTGCAGTTTTTTAACAGGTTTTAAGATTTTGATCAGGAGTGTATGTACATGTGCGTGTATGTACGTGTGCGTGTGTGTGTGTTTGTGTGACTCCTTCCTCACATCTTTGGCCTCCAGCAGATCTTTGCAGCGTTCGTTGCGGTTGAAATGCGGCGCCACGTCTGGGTTGACACAGGTGTGATCTCTGCTGGAAAGGATAGTCATATGCACTCCGGAATAAACGGTGCGCTTCAGCTCATGAGCAATCTGAGTTATTTGCTTGTGGGTTCGTGTGCCAAAAAAAATCTTTGGAATCTTCTTTTTGCCATCTTTGTCTTTGTCTTTGCTCTTCAAGTTGTCTTTGGCTGATGCACACGGACAGCGGGAGCAAAGTTCGGAGCACTGGACAGAGAAAAACACTTATTTCTAACGGGTTATATTTTGAGTTCACCATAGTTTATTTTAGTTTCTGTTAATTTTATAGAATACCAGCATAACATCAAATGTAACAGCATTTGCAGGACTAACAGGTCCAACTCATCTTATTTGTTGTGCTAAGAATAATGCCAAAACTTAAATGTGAATGCCATACGATCTTATTCAATAAATTAGGACATACGTCCTGATGAGGGTCATCAGATTAAAAGTACCTTTTGAAAATAACCTTTTACCAGGTATTAAACATTTTAAGAGACATAAAGATGACAATTATCTAATTAATCAATATAACACAGAAGCTAGTTGTTCTGTCAGTAAATTACCTGAAAGAACAACTATTTTCAGTCTATAAACTTCAGTAAACAATTAACTGATGACTAAATTAGTTGGCAATTATTTTACTAATTAATACGTCGCGATACATCATTTCATCCCTAAACATACTTACATTTCTGAAGTCTGGCCTTGCTTGTCTTTATAGTGATGCTTTAGCAACTACCTTAAAATAATTTTGTCTTGACTGACTCCAAGTAATTCCAAATTCTCATAAACGTTTTCCTTGAAAGGGCATAGATATCAAAGAGAATGCTGCAGCACAATGTAGCTAAAACATAAATAAACTGAAAGTCTGGCGACTTTCCCTGAGAATTACGATACAAATGGTACAGACATAGCAACATTATCCATGGCATGAACAGGCAATCTGATAGAATGTCTTGTATACTCTTTTGAAAAAATACACTGAGAAGAATAAAGAATTTGTATCCATACATAAGGCATCTTGTCACTCACCACCAGGTGACCTTTACTAGGTCTGAAAGATGATAGGCCACCATTATGGTGACTGAGAAAATCTACCTGCTTTATAATTGGTTGTCTGGTGATGAAGTGAGTTATTTTTCTCTGCTCACAGGCAAAGTGTAGAGCTTATGAAACTGATACTGCTAATGTGTCAAGCTCTTAAGTGGTGCAGTCTTTGATTGTTCAGTTATTCACAGGAATAGCTATTCTAAATTCCTGACTGTTTGAAGATGAGTCACAAATAGCATATCTAAGAACAATAACTGGCAATGGTTGCATCTACTTTAAACAAGCGCAAACTAACATAGACTGGAAGGTAACAGAAAAAGTACACAAACATTAAACAGTGGTAAAACATTCAATGAAGATGTCAGAAATTTTTTTTTTCTTCCTTGGTGATCTTTACTGTTAATTGACAGCAATGTCTGATCACATTACACCATACTTTCTTCACTCTGACCTAGTCAAGTGTTTAAAAAAAACACACTAAGTGTGTGTTTTTTTTACAGCTGGTAGATTTGATTCAACTGGGGACCAAAACTGCAACATCTGTTACATTTTCAGTTGTTGTGGTTCTGTTTCACATGGCACTGTGTCAAACGATCCAAACTAACTAAAAACTGGCACAACACCTCCGCTAGCCCACAGAGCAGAGAGTATTGACTAGAATGCTCTGTGCTATAGTTAGCTTCCTGCTTTTGGAGCAGTATCCAGTCTGCTTGCATTCAAAAGGCTGTGTGTCTAACCAGGTAGTCAGCAACACACAAACACCACAGCGGACTGTACTCTCACCATTCCTTTTCACGCTGCACACTTCAGACTGTCAGCACAAAGCTGACTTATGTCATCTACAGAAATACTCAGATGACTTTGCTGTTCTCTGGTGTATAAGACTGTAACAAGAGTACAGAGGTCTGGTGGACTGCTTTGTGGCATGATGTGGGAACAAAACAAAAGAGATGATTTTTGACTTCAAGAGATAGAGTTAGATCAAACCCTAAAGCCATCATAGGGTTCACACTGCAGGCTGAAGTGACTCAATTCCGATTTTTTTGCCGGGCCGTTCACACTGCCAGTAAATGCGACCTGTATGTGTTCTGCAGTGTGAACGGGCAAACAACCTGAAAGTGTCCCGCATGCGCAGTAGAGGGCGCAATGACTGTGTCTGTGATGAATCGAAAAATGTTTTCTTCAAATTCACTTTGTTTAGTCAAAAGGTTGTTTCTCCAGTCATTAATTATGTTATACTGCTGCTGACTGTTTGTTGTAACCATAGCAACCAAGCGACACCTCGTCCCCTTTTTCTGTTGCGGTCTTTTACTGCGGTATGTATTATGGTCAGATCTGTGATGTATTTATACGTATTGTAGTTATAAAATGTATTTTAAGCAAATGTATTTACTGTATATACCAGGGGGTAATGGACAAATATTGCAATTTTTTGTATTTTTTTAACCTATAATGTGTATCTAAAATTTTAAATTTTACAAATTTTAACTGCTCATCGGGAACCATGTATTTTATTTAATGTGAACTGGCAGAAGCTGGTGAAGTGATTTTAACCACCACCAACTTGATTTCCTCTCTTGTTGGAATAAATACGTTGATCCTGAGCGCATCTGTGTACGGTCGACCTGAGACGAACATAAAAACATGGATGGAAATGGAACATATTTAGCGATCTTCCAGTTGTTGTCCAACCGCAGGCATCTTAATAACATACTCCTCTTAAGAAGATCGAAAAGAAAGAGAGCTAGGATTTTGGCCATGGCATTTTGTGGGGCAGTGGCAGCGACATCGGTTCAGCGCAATGTGTGGGCTCGGACTCGAAGTCAGGAATGGTGGGAAACAGACGTAATTGGCTTTGATGACATCAATTTCATCCAAAATTTTAGAATGTCAAGAGAAACATTTATGTATATATGTGAGCGTTTTTGCACAGTGAGCCCTACCTAGAATCTGCACCTGTCCTTCCCTTTGAAAAATTAGTTTGATATACAACCTGCAAGAGTGAGAGAAGCCCTCACTGAATTTTTTAGTAGGCAGCGTTGAAAGCTGTAATTATATTGTTCAAGTGTTTAACATGTTATCACATTTTTATTCACAAAGTTCAACTGTTTAACATATTATTACATTTTTATTCACAAAGTTGAACTGTTTAATATGTTATCACATTTTTATTTATGGTTTTTTTAAGTGTTTTACATGTAACCACATTGTTGATAAATAACAAAATTACATTTTCAATAATCTTAATAATAATATTTCTTTTTAATAGAAGAAAAACCTGTGCATTTGTGTATAAATTGTGAACCAACTTTAAAAAAAAATCATAAATATTTTTAAATTTGTTTTTGAAAACAGAACAAAATATTTTATAAATATTGCTCATCTCAAAATTGCATTGCAACATTCAGTGAAAGTGCTTGCTTCAAAATAAATGTTTGTACGATTCAAAAGTACTTCAAGTTGGTTTAAATTTCATCCTCATCTTGAAAGTGAAAGGGTGGAGAATGAGCTTGCATATCTGCTGGTGCCTGGATAAAGGGCTGAGGGAGATTTTGAACATGTGGAGGAGCATTATTGAAGGGCAGTGGTGAACATAAGTCTTGAAGATAGTACATAGCAATGGTGGAAGATGGAGCAGAAGCCATAGGGAACAGTGAGGAATGGTGAGCAGGATGCTGTCTTGTGCTGTAAGGCTGAGGACTGCATTGGAGTATAGTAAAATGGTTGCTGTGGAGGGTGGTTTGATCTCTCCAAGAACTGTGATAACATCGTGAACATTTTCAATTCATGCTCATGCTGAGCTGCTTGCATCTTCAACAAAAGATCGGCATCTTCACTTTTGAGGGCAGTACTGATCTTGTCAGCAAAAACCTCAAGGGTAGCCTCCAGCTTTGATTTTTTTTTCTGTTCTTGGCAGAAGTAGCTGTATTAAGAGAAAGATCAGATAAACCATTACATGTTATCTTTTTGTGTTACCGTTAGAAAAACTTTAAAACTGCAATCAATTCAAACTATGACATTTATGGTAATACCAAATATATTTTAAGCACCCTTAACAAAATACTTCCTCAGTTTAGTTAGTAGGTTTGTTTATAATTGGACAAAATAATTAGTATCTTACAGCCAGTGGATTTCAACTGCTAGTTGAAGAACTTTCCTCTGAGGTAGAGGCAGGTGTCAACAGTGAGGCAAGTGTCCCATCACCTTTACAAACATAATATGGAAATACACATGAGATCATGACATGTAAAAAATGAATATATGTTACACTCTAGAAGCATTTAAATTATTATAGATTATGGATAAAAAAAATCTTTTATTCATTTATTTAATATATCTTATTTGTCTTATTAATGTGATTAAGACATTCTGCCTAGTCTCTATTCAGGCACAGAAGTTTTACAGAAACTGAGATGCGTGTTGCAGCTGTTTTTAAAAGATAAATAGCATAAGTTGTAAAGTTGTAACTAGAAGAAGAAAGTTTGTAACAATTTTTTTACGTGAGTTAATACCCGGCTGCTTCAGACAGAAAAATTCCAAAGGATAAAGCCCAGGGTAAATAAAATTGTCAAAACCTGAAGTAGCCTTCCTGTTTTTTCGTGAGTGCAATATAGTCCTATGTGTAAATATCTCACCTGAATCGGCGCTAGCGCTTCTAGCTGGAGTAGCTGCAGGACTTGGGCTCATCTCCTCCTGCTCCTCTTCGGCACAGCAGCTATCCAGTTGGGTCCAAAGGTTGAACGCTGGTCTTGTCTCCTAAAATGCGGTCCAACTCGTTGTAAAATGGACAAGTGACACGTCCACTGCCGCTTCGTTTGTTTGAATCTTTAGCCTCTTTATATTTTTTACGGAGGCTCTTCATTTTTCTTTGGCATTGGAGCCAGGAACGTCTATACCCACGCACGGTCATTTCTTGTGAAATGCTAGTAAAAACCGCCCGGTTCCAATAAGACCCCTCTAGTTTGGCCTGGATAGTCCTATCCTCCCCATATATTTATTAAGTCAGATACCTCGATTTCTCTCCACTGACTGCTTTCCTCATTAGCGTCTGCCATGGTTGTCATGGATACCAGGGTTGCCATGGTTGTTTTATTTCTTCCTGCACTCAGAGTAGTGGCGTTTGTCCTGGACGTTATGGTCGCATTTGAATCGGATACGTATCAGATATGGGTGGCATTCTAAATAGAATCCGACCTGTGCTGTTCACACTGCCATGAAAAGATCGGATACAGGTCGCATTACGTAAAAAAAAATCGGAATTGAGTCACTTCAGCCTGCAGTGTGAATGCACCCATAGGAGACGACATGGTTGAGACTGGAATGCAGATGCAAAGTTAAGAATCTATAAAAAGGAACATAGCAGACTAGACTTGTTGAGAAGGCTAAGAGTGTTCAAAGTTTGCAGTAAGATGCCTCAGATCTTCTTTAAGTCTATTGTTGAGAGTGTCGTCTCTTCTGCTGTCATCTGTTGAGGCAGCAGCATCAGAGCCAGAGACATAAAAAATGTTCAAAAACTTGATAAAAAGGCTGGTTCTGTTCTGGGGACCACTGTGGAATCTCTAGAGCTGACTGAATCTCTAGGATTCTTCATAAGATGAAGAAAATGATGGACAACCCTGAATCTTTATGAAACTGTCTTGTGAAAATGTTTGCTACAAATTATCAAGTGTTCAATATAGTTGTTATTGCACTTGGGTAATAAAAGGTTTATATTCTTAACAGAACTAAATTATTTGAATGTTTTTATGTATTTCTAATATTGTTTAAAATAAGCATAAGTGGTTAAATGAAAATCTGCAGAATGTGACAATTATTTTATCTAATTAATCAATAAATCATCAGAATAATCAGTTGAATAATCAAATACTAAAATAATTGTTAGCTGCAGCCCTATACCATTTATGTTTATAACAACTAAACATAACTCCCTATTCTAGCCAACCCTTAAGTCTTCCATAATGACAAGAGCGATTCCACACAAGAATGAATGGTATGTGATGTCATGCATTGGTACTGGTTTTGCTACTTATCAAGGGGATCAGAAAGCAACACTTCTGATGACATACAAGAAGCTCCAATTACCCAGTGGCTCAGATTTTCCAAGAATGTTTGTCCATCAAAAATGACAATGTGTGGTGAAGTGTAGACCAGATAGCACTCTTAGAGAGTTGCCTCTCAGAACTAAGAGGGATAACGAGCCCTGAGCCCATGTGAAAAACAAATAGAGGTGCTCAGGGCCCCAACACCAGTTCAAGTTACCGTTCTCCTCTGAAACAGTTACGCTCCACAGCCTGAGCCTAAGGCCCGATCATCTTACCTGCCACTGCCACATTAAATAGAGCTATCCAAATATCCTGCACCAAGATGGCCAATAATTACTTATTCATTGGCAGGTGGGGGGGAGGGTGGGCAGCGTAGAGAGGCATCCTGATGAATAGAGGCCCTTGTCAGGAGCTGAAGCAGGAAACAGCTGACACAAGAGTATCTTTTTACGCGGCTGCTTCATGAGATGCCAAGACAACAAGGTCTCAAGCGTGGCCCCGGAGCCACAAGCAGACACCCCTTTGAGAAGAACGCAGACAACTGGCAGAGGAGGAAAACACAACGCTGCAGAACGGTTCTCCTGCTGCCGCTCAAACAGAATACTATATAGTAACACAAGTGCACCACGCTGTTCTTGGCTTTACAACTGCTGGTACACTGGGGGTGTTCTTGTCTTGCTCTCTCACACACACACACATGCTGCCAAGTCTAAGCATACTGCCCACAGTGGCTGCTGCTTGTGGAACTGACAGAACAGAGGTCAGTGGTGTTACTGAACACCTCAGAATGTTCACAGGTAGCTCTTTGTTGCTGCACTCCTGGCCAACACCTGAGAGATGAAAATCTCACACTCCATAGGGGCCAGTCACAAGGAACCAAGGGGCCACAGGCAGCGGATCACTTAGGCACTGCTGGCGCCTCTGACTGGACACCAATATGCTCCTCATTCCACAGCTTTCGAGGGCTTGGAATTCATTCCAATAAAGAGTGGGCTTCAATAGGCACTACCTTGGAAGACCTGACACCCAACACCCTTTCTCCAGATATGACCACACAGCACAGGTAGGGGCCCTGGCAAATATCTGCCCTCTGAAGCACCTGTTTATCCCTCGGGCGCAGTAACCAGCGGGTGAACCCCATTCAATATTTATCCCTGTAACTTTCACAGATCAGCAGCCCAAGCGAGGCAAACCCTCTTAATTAAAACTGGAGCTTGCTTCAAAGGGTCCCATTCAGGCCATCAGTCAGCGCTCGTGGGACAAAGCAGTCCGGGTCATGTAGCTAAAGTGAAACTAGAGACAAACGAGCTTTTTCGACTTCACTTTCCCTCCTCCTCTTTTTCCATATCCGACTATCGACCTATCCAGAGCTCTCGTTCCAAACGCCACAGCTGTGGCAGGCTGAGGCAGAGCACCCCTGTCAACTACCAGCAGCTCTGGCTGTATTTGGGAGATCATCATGACTAACTTGCTTTAGTCTGGATCAGGGTTACTTCTGAACCCAAACCAGAAACCACATCACAGATCCTCTCAGAACATTATGTTTCTGGATAGATCTGATTCACTGCTACTAGAGCTAAAAACAGGTGCAAATGTTAAAATATTTATAGAAATTTTCATTCCCTGGATCACTGGCATCAGATCATATGTGGTTTATATAGGAGCGAGTACAGGTAGAGTGCAGCTTGCAAAATTTGAAAAAATCTGGGTCAAATGGAAAAAAAGAAAAAAAACTTATGGTAAAATGTCCAGAATTTGTGCGACTCTGAACAACTTTCATTGTAATTTATTAACATGGGTATACCACCCCTCATTTTTTGTGAATGTAATTTTAGAGAAGCTTAGCAAACAAAAACAAAATTATTATTATTTAATGGAATGACCAAAAAATTACTATGAACCTTCAACAAAACACCAGAACAAAGAAACCTTTTTTGACCTACTTCATAAATACTAATCAGAAAAATCATGAGTAGAAACTTTTGAAACAGCAAGACATCAGCTCTTGATCTAAAACCTTTCAATGGCGTTCAAATTAAAAAAATTACGTTCTAAATGTTAAGATGTCATCTAATAAATGTTCTGCTCAGGTCAGTTTGAAGTAAAAAGAATGATGAAAAGACAAAGAACAGCAAGTTACAAATATTACAATGAAACAGGATGCATAAAAAACACATTTCAATTTATTAAAATGAGGAGTGTTTTTTAATTGAATTACAGTAAAGTTTATGAAATTCAAGCATGTTCTTTTGAAAGAACAGCAGTAAGAATGTAACAGAGGGTGGCAGAGAGAGACAAGAACCAGAGTATTTAAATTCATCTTTCAATAAATCTACCATTTTTTATTTCAGTGAAAATGACCCAAACTAAAAAAAAGCAGCTCTGAAAAGTATGAAAACTACAATGGGAAAATCTAAAAGAGTGCAGGCTCAATATTTTATCCAAAACATTATTCCAGGTGTAGACAATCAATGAACTGATGATAATAATCCGTCGGTCAGATTCTATAATCTGGCATTGATGATTCACCATTGAACTGGATACCGTTATTTGCAGCAAACACCTGAATGTTGTTGCATTTGTTTCTCACTGAACTATTCAAATTTTTGGCCTCCACTGATTTGTGTCTGACAGATATTATTGACTAATATCTGTTTCCATTTTTCAAACAATCAAGCAAATTAAACTACTTGTAAAACATAAGAAAGATCAATATTTTTCCAATTAATTATTTTACTAATGATTAGGATGATGACAGTGATACCTTTTTTTGTTCCAAACTGTTTTGAATATTGTGCTATTTGGTGCTGCTTTAGCATGAATATCATCCCTCATCTTATCAGAGTGTGGCATAGCATTTAAGGAGTGCATTTAGTTCATTGCACTAAATGTGCATTGCACTAAATTGCACATTTAGTGCAATGCACAAATGATAATATGTTATGTATGATAACATATGAAAATTTCACAAAATGACTAAGAGAAACGATACCTATTACCAAAAGTAAACTGTAAAAACAAGCATTCGGGAATGATGAGCTTGGATTAAGAAAAATTACTAAATTATCAACCACCTGCATTTAAATAGAACTTTTAACATAAATGAGAAGCACAGCTGTAAAACGTCAACAATCCCCAATGCAGCTGCTGTGATAAAGACCTGCTGTGTGATACACAGATAGGAAGAATGTTTTGGTTGAACTGCTGTTCAGGAGCTCAAAAATACAGAAACCAACCAGCCCTTCTTGCAAAATGTAAAAGGCAGCATTTTGTGCAACTATTTAAACTATTATTTCTTTAGAGGTATATTGTCAAAACTCTCTTAACATAAAAAAAAAAAATCATAATTATGAATTTATTTTATTAATAATAATTAATCAGCTTTGTCTGAAGGTAATATCTCATACTTTAATTTTTAATTCTAACTTAAAACTTTTATTGCAATTCATTATTTTTCATCTAAAGCTTGCTCTAGTTTGAACATTTCATGTTGAATTTGTGGAGCATACCACCACCTAGTGGTCATTCTGAATTGTGATCTGAAAATTTAGGATAGGAAGCTCATTAAATAAAAATCAGCTGCAGATTCTTTAATCTGTGACAGTTTTAGCCTCAACATACAAACATCCTTCATCACTCAGACTGCTATGAATGGAGAATGAAGGCAGATGTGTTTCATGCTAGTATCTGCTAACTCGTGCGGAGGCATCTGTACTAGATCTTTTCCCACAGGAAACATTCCGACATGTCATTCAAGGAAAAGTCAGCTGAAGTTACTGACGGCTAAGGATGACCCATTACACATTACAGCATGTGAAAAGGCAGTAAATAAATCTAAACCTCACTCACAAAACTTACTGAACAGATTGGATCCTTAAAGCTTCATGAAAGAGCTGGTAATGGAGAACAAGGAGGAAAAAGCACTGATCTATTTCACATAAATTAGCTTGTAAAGTTCAGCAAAATGACTAATAATTAATACGTTCAGAAAAGAGAGAAATGCTGCAATGGTTTTGTGAATCGTTACCCTGAAGACAGTTCTATACTGGTATGAAATGTACTTACACTGAATGATGAGGACAAACCGGCGCCCTGGTGGGTTGAGGCAGTTTTCCAGCTCTGAGGACCAAATGTTTCACTATCCAACTCAGGTTCGTCATCAATGAATATGACACCTTGTTGTGTGCGCTGCCTTTTATGGCTCTAAAAAGCAGAAAAGAATTTGATTTCAATATACAAGATATTTTTTGAAGAATTTTACCAATTATTTATTCATTGGAAAGGTAAACAAAATAGACCAGTTAATTGTATTCTATGGTAGTCCTTAATGGACATTTGCATTCTCACGCAATAATGTATTTACTAGTCAGTTCATGCAGCATCTCTAATACTGAAAGTCAGATTTTTGTAAAGATTTTTCATAAATGTTTATATCTTAATGATTTTATTTTTATCTTACTCAATCACACCACAAACAGAGGCAAAACAGATCAAACCTGGGTTTTCCATTCCTGCTCTAAGACATAAACATGACAGAAACTTTCTGTAACGGTGCATTCACACCAAAAGCATTACGAGCTTCACAAATATGTCTGACGCTCCAAGTTTGATGCTTGTGTAATTTTGGTACATTCACACCATAAGTGTTTTGAGCGCCAGGCGCATCTGATTTACATTCAAGTTCTATGTGGAGCGTTGGATGAGCTTAATGTGTCAAATGGTCAAAACACTCCAAATGGTTCAAATCATGCCGAGCTAGATGCTCAAAGCGCGAAGCAACAGCCCTTGACGGGTTGCCACATAGACTTTGAATGTAAACCCAACATACCTGACGCTCAAAACACGCCTGGTGTGATCGCACCATAAAAAGGAAAGAAAATATACAACCAAACTATTTGGACTATTTTTAAGGTATTCCCACCTTTCCCTGATTTTGACTAAAAGAGCCATTTCCACCAAAAGAGTAATTAGTTGCTATTGTAAAGGTACCTGATAATCAAGTAATCTTTTACTTCAACAGCATAAAATCTTCCTGAAGATGAGAACATTACAGTGTGTAATTTGTGAATGTTTATGCAATAGAGGGGAAGTCCTGTGCTATGACACTTTCTTTTCATTTCAACAAAGAAAAAACCTGCTGTGGCAACAATTCTCTTTTTACTAGAGAATTTCTAGCATAGATTTTTAAGAGATAAAGTAAAGAGCCAGTGATGCTTCATAATTTGATCACATCCGGTTCCCCTTGTGATGTTAAGAGAGACTGAGACTTATTCAGAAAATAATTGCTTCAAGTTATTGAAACATGTGGCTCACTTAATGGGTGTGTACATTCTGTTTTACTTAGTGTTTTTGTTGTTGTTTTTTTGTTTGTTTTTTTGTTTGTTTTTTTGCTGGGCACCTGAGTTGATATTTACACAATTGCATAAAATAATTTTTACGATTCTGACAATATAAAACTGTCCTGGGGGTCCACTTTCCAGCACACCTGAGTCAAACAATTACATTCCCCCCTCATCATGCAAGTTCTGTAGAAACTTACTAAAGATCAGTTCACTGACTCAGGTGTGTGCCAGTAGCAAAATGAGTAAAGCAAAGACACAGCGCCCTGGGGACCAAGCTTAAAGACCCCTCAACTAATATATTAAATTCAGGGTAAATATCTGAGGATACACATCACCTTGTACTCTGAAGTACGGTTGCGCTTCCTGTCTGGTCTGAAGTCCTCATCCTCATCTTTATCGCAGTCAGGGTCAAGAGAGGCCTGGACTTTCTCCGACAGACAGGACGCTGAAAACTGGCTTTTAGTTTGAGACTCACCAGGTAGTGGCACTGAAAAACAGAAAGCAGACCACTCATGAAGACATGGATACCACGAAGAAAGAAAACTACACATAAAACCCTCCAACTGTGGTCATTTTTATGACTGATTTAGCTGTCAGCATGTTCCCATTGGGTCACAAAAAAGTAGAAATCAGAGAAATCAAACAGTTACATGAAACAAGCCTGAAATTGTATCAAAGGTTAGCAATGGGCCACTCACCGTGTTCTGATGCTGTGTGCGATGGCTGGGCCGTCTCTTTGCAAGGTGACTCAGTGAGATCCACCACAGCAGGCTGGGCTGCTGCTCTGTGGCACTCACAGGGACACAGGATGGGAGGTTCTGACTTCTTGGAGTCGCCCACATGTTTATCTGACTGGCTTCTGTCTCCAACATAACCTCCTCCTTCTTTCACTTTAGCTGACAAAACAATACAAGACTTCATGCTGTCAGGTAGCATGATGGGCCATATGAAAGAAAATTGGTGGTCTGACTAAGGAGAGCAAATATTTGTAGTCTAAAACTCAGCGAGAATAATAAGCAAAAGTATTAAGACTCCTTGAACTCTTCAATTAATGTCTCATTTGCCATACATCTGCCACAAAGGTGATAGCTGCATGTGTGTATGTACATATGTATATTTACCAGTATTCTCGTTTTTTAATTGATTTGTTCGAAATACATCTACTCATACTCTGCCACCAAAACTGTGGCAATTGTTACAGAGAACGTAAGCTGTCAACTGTGAAAGTTTCCGCCAGGCCTGGCGGCCGACACCAGTAGATGTGCTACGATTTGAACCTAACCCTGCTGAACTACATTCTACTGTGTATCACATAGTAACACACTGACAAAGCTAATTTGGTATGAAAAATGTTGCAATGTTCTGTGCTAATTTATTCAAACAAACCAATAATAAAATTTTATCTAATCAATTATGTTAATTAATAAGTAAAGAAATCTAAATTCAGTAGTTGAAGATAACATATCACAAAAAGAATTGGAATTAAAACATTCTTGAATAATCAGAAGGTATTATTATATTTCCATTTTGATACTGACACTGAAAGCTGGTTTGTCTGCTGAAAACACATGCAGCCTTACCCATCTGAGCCTGCTGCCAGCCCAGAGCAGAGCAAAGCAAGGCCAGACTTTTACCGCTGCCTGTGGGACTCTCCAACAAACAGTGCTGTCCGTAGTTCAACCCTCGCATGATCTGCAGAAATAATGACACAATGTAGACCAAAGCAAAAACACAGCAGCAGGCCTAGTCTGTCACATCATTTTACACCCAGCAGTCATTACAATATCCACATACAGCGTATGACTAAAATATTCTGATGGATCTTAGAACAGAACTATTTAGTCACTTACATCCATCCTGTGCTTATCTTCAGCAGTCAATAAGAATAAGAATACATGTAGGACAGTTTATAACAAGGCAAGACTGATACATACAAGAGAAACAACCATTCACACACACTCAGTGCTGCTGTAGGTTCTGGAGTGTGAGCAGTACCAGAGAAGACCACAAGGAGAATATGCAAACTTTACATAGAAAGGTGGGGATTCACACACCGGATCTTTTTGGCATCAGAAAACTGTTCCTAATGTGGCCCAAGTGGTGATGAAAATGAAACAAGCCCAACACTGAGAATCAGACCCTATACTGCTGCTCTGCTAAAGCAGCTATCAACGGGTGGATATGACAGGTGAAGATTCCTTTTAATCTGAGTTGACTTACTGAATTCATCATGGCTAGCTGGGATGGATACGCCTTGCAGGGGAAGTGGACCTTCACTCCGCCAATGGTGTACTCCACAGGAGAGGCCATGTTTCTTTAGAACAGAGATCCGTTTTAACATACAATCAGTAATGAGAGCACAACAAAGTCTACGTACTACGTTATTATTGCCATTCATCAGCTCACAACCTCAAAGTTCATACACAGCTAACGTATTAAGTGTTCTAAAGCACTTTGGCCACTTAAATATTTCCTGCTGCCACCAACCTGAAATAAGATGCGACCCTAACAACTGTCCGAAAAGCTAATACTAGATTTTTACCACCGTTACCCTCACTTAAGACAGCTGTTCCCTAATGTTTAATAACTAACGTTTGTTAATAAAATAAATATTCTGAAGTACGTAAAGGTTGTTCACACAAAGTGTTCATATTCTTTCTGCAGCAACCTTACTTCTTCCCGCTCTGCAAAATTACATTGGAAACCCAGACAGGATGTTAGCTAGGTCACGACTGAGTTTTTCCTGTAAATCATTTCAAAATAAAAGCTAGATGGAAAAATCCTGTTGATCGTACGCTCGAACAGAATTTGACTTCAGTTTTCACTCACAGAATACAAACATCAAACACTAATGTATGTAAACTTTATAGGAAATAAAATAAAAAATAAAAGGAACATGTAACACCCCACCTCTTCTCCACTGTTCAATAGTGAGTAAACAATAGTGACACATTCTCAGCATAAGCAACCACATATTTAGTTTGACCAAAGAATAACTAGCAAGTTATTTCTCTTTGTTGTAGTTTTTATATTTTTTGTGCATTTTTAATCAAGTATTTTTATGGATAGTTTTACACATGCATACATAACTGTACAGTCATGCTCATAATAATAATGTGTTTCAAAAGGTAAGTAAATCTCAAAATTCGTCAAATAAGTTGTATTTTAATTAACACAAATGCATTGGTGACTAATTTCTAAGCAAGAAAATTGGAAAAGTAGTTGAATATGATGATATTTCACGGAAAGTCAAGAAATGTAAAAAAATAGCAGTGTTGACATCTTTCTTTGCAAACTCAAAAATATACTGTATAATACAAGAAATGTTTGAAAATTCAACTTTCCTCAGAATTATAAACTAATATTTAGTTGCATAACCACGGTTTCTGATAACTGCTTGATATCTGTAGTCCATGGAGTCAATCAATTTCAGACACCAGTCAACAGGTATTGCAGCCCAGTACAGTGTGTGATATGTTCCACAATTCCTCTGCATTTTTTGGTTTTGCCTCATGAACAACATTTTTTATGTCAGCCCACAAGTTTTCTATTGGATTAGGGATTGTGCTGATCCATTATTTGAATTCTATTTTTCTGGAGCCATGATTTTGTTGGTGTGCTTGGGGTCATTGCAGTGGCGGAACAAGTCGGCGCCGGGCCGGGGGGCGGGGCAAATTTGCGGGCCCCCTGACCAATCACGGGCCCCCTACCATTCACCGGGCCCTCTGGCCAATCACCGGGCCCCTTACGTGCAGCAGCTGGAAACCGTTGAGCGGGGGAGGGTGGGGGGGTGCGGACGGAACAACTACTGACGGTAATACACCTTTCTCAACAGGCGGGG
>CAEGAF010174535.1:0-28137 GCA_903067075.1 Micropoecilia bifurca | reverse complement strand
CCCCCCCCCCCCCCCCCCCCCCCCCCCCCCCCCCCCCCCCCCCCCCCCCCCCCCCCCCCCCCCCCGCCCGCCCCCCCTGTCACACAGCTAAAGAAGAAAAAAAAAGTTAATAAATAAATAAATTAGCTTCTCAATATTAAGTTTTGCGATTTTCTGTATTCAGGAATTACACCTGGATATAGTTACATATTCAGTGGAACCCCAGCTATTAACGGTTCAGCATTCTCAGGATTCAGATTCCAATCCGCAGATTTTTCTGTGGAATATGACTTCAAATTATTTGTGGCAAATGTGCCTCTTCGCAGATTTATAGATATTTTAAATAACCGGCAGAAAATGCAGTTTAGGTAGCTGATATACATAGGTGCAAATCCTTGAGACTTTTACTGCATGTCCTCCTCCCTTCTTTTTCTGGCCATTTCCTGTCTGGCGACTGTCAATAAAGGCCATAATTCTGCAACAAAAAATAAAAAAATTAAGTGAGGATGGATGAGTGATACAGATGTGTTACTCAAACATTTGCTAAACTGACTGGTGTTATAACTGCCTTTGGGGCCCTAATCATGGCATGAGGAAGTTTGCTTCGACTAGATGAATTTAAATACAGAGGATGACGCTGGGTTAGAAGTTTAACAATTATACTTTCTGATAATTAAGATGTCTGTCTTGGCAGGCTATAATCTGACTACAAAGACTAAAGAGACCCCAAACACAATTTGGATAATCAGGGTCTTATCTGTGTCTTTGAAGCTTAAAGCTTTTCAAAAACATTGATTTAATCAGTTAGATGGCACAGTGAGTGAAAGTTTGAAAACATCTAACGTCTTAGTAGGATTTAATTGTCCTTAAAATGATTCACAAGCTTTCCTTTTTGGGCAAAGCCAGGCGCTTCGCCCCCATTTGTTCATTACACAACAGCATTATGAACAAATGACGGCATTTGGCAATCAGCATTCTTAATAAGGGCCTCATTTATAAAAAATATCACTTCAGTCAAACTCGGTAAGATTCATGTCGGGTCAATAATAAAGGATTTGGAATTCAAAGCTGGAAATTTTAATCAATGCTATATATTTGTTTAATGTTTTGTATTAAAAGTTGTATTTTGATGGGTGCAGGGAGTAAAAAGTTGCAGACAGGACCCCGACGGATTGCACTGGCACGATCAGAAATGAAGTGCAGCTGAAAGGATTGGCTGCAGAAGCACTTTTCCTTCGCAGCCTCTGCCAGACTCACAGTAGGTGGTTGTCTGAGTACACAAACAACCTCATAAAGGTGCCTGATGAATAAAACCTAACAGCGTGGCTCCTTCGCTAAGCATATGCATGATGTTAGTATATTATCTAATCTTAAATGTTAAATATGTGGTTGCACAATGTCATAACTTAATGATTTTTGGACAGTATTCAGTGGTGTATGGTGTTTTTTTATTAAATAAATACATAATGCTGTTTCTCCTTATAACTCTAACACCTAATGATTAAGTAATAAACAGTTATAAGGGCGCTTTAAAAGGCTTTTCAAAAGCCGAGTTATAATTACCGTACTACTTGGCAAGACAATGTGTGTGTTTTAGTCATTTCTAATCATTTAAACAATACTCTATACCTGCCAATGTATAGTTTATTAAATATTTACCATTCAGGTAGGTAGTTAATTATCTAGTAGTTATTTAAAAGTGCAGTGGATATGAAAAGTCCTTTACTTTGAATTTATTAGTAAACATCTTAATACAGTATTCAAGAAAATATTAATCTCTCGTATAATTTTCTAATCTCCATTTTTAAGAGAAGTACAAGTTCCTCATGCTAAAAAACTGTTCAGTATAAATTAGATTTCTGCGTCTGTCAGAAACCAGACAGATGGAAAGTGTGAGCGTGACTTTAAGGTGTGTTTCAACATGAAACTCTTTACGAAATCCAAGAGAGCAAAGGGAAATTACCATTCCTATTATGGAGAAGGAAATTATTATTATTTAGTAATAAATTCTCTGCCTGTTAAATGAGAAGCTTGGCCCGTTTCCCAGGGAAACATGACGAATAATCGGAGGCGTCTCTGGCAGCCTAGTTCATGTAACCTCTGCTTTGACTTGAAATAACAAGTGCCTGAACAAATGCAAAATCACTTTAACTGTAACAAGATTGACTGATTTCTCAACAGCTCTTCAATAAACTTCTGTAAGGCTAATAGTCTAAAATTGCTAAAAGAAAACTAACAAAAAAACCAGTTTGTAATGTCCTCCTTTTCCCTGAAAACTTTTCACATTTTCTTAGTTACAATAATTGTTTTTCCAGAAAATAATCTGATGAGTATGGTATGCATCTTTTCATCCATCTTTAACATTTTACCCCTAAATTAAATCCAGTGCAAATAATTTCCCTCAGAACTCACCTAATCTATAAAGTCCATGTAAATCATGTACATAATCATGTAAAGTCCAACTAGATATTTGACTTTATAATCTTTAAGACTTTTTTTTTTCATGTGGAAAATCCAGCTTGCAGCATTTCTGTTCACAGGACAAGTCACCACATTCATTAAACTCTGAAACCTTCCCAATACAGAACGAGTGAAATACGGCACAGCCATGCGAATTCATTACCCCACTCATTACTGCGCTTGTCTAATAGCAGCATTTCCAGGTCTCCTTTGAATCGGGGGCAGAGCAGATGTTGTGACAGGAAGTCACTAATGCAGTCCAGATGTGACGACAACACACCGCCTCCGACCCAGAAGGAAAACTGACAACACTGTTCATGGTGACTGCCGACATGAGAGGCAAAAAAAGAGGAAGAAAATCTAGCAAAGGTTGCAGAAAAAAATTACTTTGAATCATTTGATTTCTGCTCTGCTTTTTTTACATTTTATCTTCAAAATGAAACTTTTTTTAACAAATCCAGACTACGTTTAATTGTTTATTGATACAGCGTGTAGTTAAGACATAAACCTTTTCTTAAATTATGCACTGAAATGAAAAAAGGAGCAAACATTTCTGCCTCCTAGTGTTCATATTCTGTGTTACACAATGTGAGAAGCAGAGCGGCTTATTTGTTCTGATAAGTTGCTTTATGTAACAGTTTTACAGACACATAAAATTGTACATGTGAAAAGAAGCACTGTCACATTTGAAACCAGAAATGAGATAACTGAATTTGAAACAATTTTACAGAGAACGATTCACTCCAAGAACTTACAATGCTAGAGAACGGGAATTATAAGTATAAAAAGCTGAAATGGAAAAAAATTAAAGTTTTACCATGAATTATCGGTTCACATAATTTACATATATATTTACATCATAAACAAGCTATTTGGATTCCAATAATCGGGTCTGCTGGTCGGCCCTCCAGAGGACTGAATCCCCTCTAAGTAACACGAGGGACCTGCCTGTATGTGGCCCATTAAAGACTTTCACTAATCTTCGTCTTCTTCGTCGTCTATTACGGCCATCTTCCTCCTCCGCTTCACGGGAGCAGAGAAATCCTCCGTGTCGGAATCTGCATCCTTATTTGTATCAACATCCATGGCCTTGAAAGAATTGTTTTCTGTAAAAAAAAAAAAAAAAAAAAAAGGTGTGTGTTGCTCGGAGGTTGCAGTTTGGACAAATTAAAGTAATAATATGGATTCTATTAATTGGTCTGATCAGAAGAGCAAAACGTGTTGCACCGTCTTTTCTCTAACTGAACGTCTTCAGTCACTGTTTGGATTAAAACAGCTCCTGTTCTCAGAAAATTATGAGAAAATACATAACTGATCCTGCTAATATTACCTTTCTCTTCTTCGTCGTCATCATCATCCTCATCATCAAATATCCTGTTTCTGCTTCTTTTGGTTGACAGATTCTCCTGGGATCTGTTGGATCAGAACAAAATGTGTGGAAAATGAACAACATTCAAAAAAACGTATTTATTGATAAATTCTATCAAGGTGATTTATTTACCTCTCGGTTAGACTGTTAGCTTCTCCAGCAGCAGCAGAGTCTGACACCGGACCTGAAACACAAAAGCAACCAAATCACTGAAGTTCAGAGAAACGACAGAAGATTTTAGAGGGAAAGTGTAACGTTCTACTTCCTTAAAATTGGGAAGATGTTTCCTAATTTCTATAATAAACACCTCCAGCGGGTATCTTTTACCTCCAATACTCTGGAGGGACGTTTATTTAGCTGCAGTTTTTTATTAATAGAGCCATTAAAAATCGCTTAATCAGAACTGCTGGTTTAGATTTACCTTCATTTTAATCTGCCGCCTCTCCGGGGGAACAGAGTCAATTTGCATTAGTTCTACTTAACTTTGTGGTTTTGTGTTGCAGCTTTTAAACTTGATTTTCCTCCAACCACAACATGCACAGTTAAAAGCAAACGGCTATGGAGGTTTTCTGTCGTGTGAGAAATCAAACTGAGTCGAGGATGACTCCTCCGTCTCTACCTGCATCCTCTGCAGAGTGGCTCTTCCTGCTGCGCGCCAGCAGCAGAGCTCTCAGAGCCTGAGCTCTCTGCTCACTTGAGACCTCTTCGTCCTCCTCCTCCTCTTCGTCGTCTTTGGCCCGGTCCTCTGGTTCTTCTGGTGATTCTCTGGGCCCTTGTTGTTCCTCTGAGTGTTCAGGTTCGTCCTCTGCAGGGGTCAACGCTGCAGCCGCACTAATAAGCTGAGATTTGCTGATGTTTTCTGGAATCCTCCAGAAAGTTTCCTAATTACAACAAAAAGATAGAAGTGATATAAAACACATTTTGAAAAGTGACTGTAAATTTCTAAACACTTAAACAGAAGTTAGGGGAAAAAAACAACAATTTCATCAATTTAATACTTGATATTATTTTTCAATTACTAAAACACTTAAATAATTTATTTATTTTGTGAGCAGTTGTATATCTCAGGCTTTGCTTGTGTCCCCATCAGGCTAAGCATTGCTTATTTATTTATTTATTTTAGGTTTTTAAAGATTTTATAGTTGGTGTTTAGGTATTAATCTTCCAGTCTTCTAACAACACATAGTTCTCAAGTGATATTTTAAACATATTTTAACTCAAAATCACAGTAGACTGCTGGCAGACCGAGCAGAGGCCTTAGCAAATTTTCTGGAGGAAACCCTGAATTTATTAATTTAAAGAAACTAAAATATAAACTGATGTTGAATTAATGTATTTTTATTAAATTAAAAAAATAATAATGTAGTTGTTATAACTTATTTACTTATGCATTAAATAAAGTAAAAGCAGAAAAAAACTAGATAAATTCATCCATCAATCCATTTCGTGGAGGAACTGAATCCTATTTCCAGTCATTATTGTGCAAGAGGCAAATTCATTATTGCAGGTTAAATTTATTTACTGTATGACAACATAACTGAAAAAAGAACAGAATATAAACTCCATAATTACTTGCTGAAACAGGAAGCTGATGTTTCTAATAATGGACAATCATCTGAACCCACCTGCTCGTTTTCAGGAGGCCTGATTCCCAGTTTGCTCAGCAGCTTCAGGAAGTTCCTGTTCTCCATGGCGTCTTCGTTTTCCTCTGAGAAAGGGACAAGTGGAACCGGCTGTGACGGACCTGTCAGAAGAAAACAGGGCAGCAGCAGCGTTAAATAAATGAACTTTTCCCATGAATGCTGCAAGACGTAATGAGAACGATCCGTCTGAATAACCAGTCAAACTCACAGTCGTCTTTTCTGTCCATTGCCGTCTTGTTTAAACTGTTCTGCAGCCACAACAGCGGTCCGGACAAGCCTTTGATAAGAGAAAATATGACAATTCAGACTTCAGCTGAAGAAAGAATTAATTTTCCATGCTACAATAATTTATTATATAAAGTTTTAATCATTACTTAAAGGGGAAAAAAAAAACGAGGCGCAGCTGTAATCTCACCTTCTTGCTGCAGAGCGTTTGCCATGGACCTGATGTCTGATCTGCTCTCTGCTGTCAGGTTAAAGTCTTGTCTCCTTTTTCTGACAGGTTGTGGTATCTCTCTCTCATTGTCATCTTCCTCACTATCATCATCCGTTTCATCTTCGCTGTCTTCGTCTGCATCTCCATCTGGACGACCTTGAGTTAGTTCAGCCAGGAAGTCTTCCTCAGTCTGCAAAGCAAATTAAGCATTTAATAATAAGATACATAACTGGATGCAAGACTCACACAAACAGGAATGTGCTGCCTAGAAGATACGATCGGTGAGTTTCTGGTCAGATGATTTTAATTTTTTTTTTAATACCTTTAGAAAGCAGACCTAAGGAAACCTACCATTCCCTTTCTGGAGATCTTCCCGGAGCTTTTTCCACGGCTTCTCTTCTTGTGAAGCTGGCGCCTCTCGGACACCAAGCCCATACTCAGTAGCTTGTCCACGACGCGAGCTCGAGAGCGCTTGGCCGTGAGCTTCTTCATGATGCTACCCAAAACATCTGCGTCAACACAACCACTTTAAAATCATTCACCTGTCAAAGCAGAATGATTTGTCTGTGTTTTCTGTCAAAGCAGAAAACACAGACAGTGTTTTCTGTCAAAGCAGAAAACACAGACAGGTTGTGGTAAATCAAGCAGTTTGCTTAGTGATGAGAACGAAGCCTCCAAATACCGTCAGAGTCTTTGAACTCCTCAAACAGCATCTGCAGCTCCAGTTCCTGGTCCTCGGTCCACAAAACGATCTGAGTGCCCTTCCTTTGAAAGAAACGATAAAGAAGATTTTTGATTTTTTTTTCTATATACTTTTTGATAGACCCAAGTCAAACTGCATACTTTTGTTTCTTCAGCTCTTTAGCACTGTCCACCAGGCCCATGTGCACCAGCTGGGTCACCACCTGCCGCCGTGTGCGGTTGCTGTTGCTTAGTAACTGGATGACCGTCTCCACGATGTCTGGCACTGTGCACAAAAATTAACAGTCAGGGGTTAAAGTTCAGAGGTCAGCCTGGTCTGGTCATTTTCAAGACAACAGAGAAAAAAAATGTTTGAGCGGCGAAAAAGTAAACCTTCAGAGTCAAGATGCTCCATGTAGAGCCTTCGCAGCTCCTCTTCTTCCTCTTCTGTCCAAGATGGCTTCTTTCCCTCTCTGCAATATTTCATTACAATGACAGATTACTCGTTAGATTAGGGATTAAAAATTGCATCAGATTAGGCATAAATGCATAAATGCAAGCAGAGCAGAGCAGAGCAGAGCACACACCCATCCTTGGTGTAGCCCTCTGTCATCTCGCGCACAGCGCCCACGTTCTTCCAGAAGAGCAGCTCAACGTAAGCCTTGTTGTTCTGAGCTGCCACTGCGAAGAAACGCTTCAGCACGAACTTGGCAAAGGTCACCAGTTCCTGTGAAGGCAGAGGAGAAAAGATTAGACACCAGAACATGACCTACAATCGGCTTCATATCCAGGATTCAGAGATTCACTCCAGACTGAACTATGCAGAGAATCCAGTCCTTTATATTAATTATATCAAATATTAAAGATCACTGTAGATTTATGGCTGATATTTCTTCAGTAGGAATGCTTTATCTACTGAGCATGTATGCATGGATGGATGGACGGAAGAGAAAGAATGCAAAGAAATGAAGGACAGAACAAGGGAAAGATAAAAGGAAGAAAAGAACATGACAGACAAAGGAAAGAATGTAAGGGAGTGCATAGTGAGGAAAGAAAAAACAACAGAAGAAAAGAAAATGAATGCAGGGGTAAGAAGGGAAGTAAAGAATAAAAAAACAAAGGAAAGGAGGAATGTAAGACAGAAAGAAAGAAAGAAAGAAAGAAAAAAGAAAGAAAGAAAGAAAGAAAGAAAGAAGGCAATAAGTAGAAGAAAGAAACAAAATGAACAAACAAAAGAAAGGGGAAAAGAGACAAAGGGTTGCAGGAGAAGAAAAAAGTAAAGAAGGAAGCAAAAGAGATGGAAAAAAGTAAAAAAAAAAAAAAAAGAAAGAAGTAATAAATAAATAAAGAAACAGCAAAAGAAACAAACAAAAAAAACAACAACAAAGAAAATAACAGAACAGAATTGCTGCACCTTGTAAGCGTCTGCGGCGGGATCACTCAGGATCTTGTTGAAAAGGTGGAAGACCGACAGCTGGAAAAGCAGAGCGTCCATCTTGAGGTCGACGGCCAGGCGGTGCAGCATGCGAGCTACGCAGTGGTTTGTGTGAGGCGTGTTCTTCGTGTAGGATTTCAAGAGGAGAAGATACGAGCGCACGATGCCGGGGTTGGCAAACCTGCAACAGCAAACCGACGAGGTGAAACTTTCCAAATGAGACCTGAAAATATCTTTAGCATCTAGCATTAATTCTAACTAAGTTAGCATCTGAAGCCAAAAGGAAAACAGGATGCTAACTTAATTAGATCTGAAGCCAAATAAAAACAAACACTCTACATTTGTCTGAGGCTCCTTTAGTTGAGATGTCATCTTTGAACCAGGCAGAGTAAATAGTGAATACTTTACTCCAGTAAGGAACTACTGTACTCTTGATGTCCACAAAATAACGTTTTATTGCTTTTTTGAAGCAGATTGAAGACAGCCTAAAATTCGGAGCAAACCAGAAACTTTTATCCTTTCCTCACCTTTTGATAAAGTCTAGGATATCAAACTCTTTCTCAGAAAGCTGGACACATTCCAGCTCCTCCTCTTCCAGCTCTGCTCCTTCATCATCGTCCTCAGCAGCCGTCTCAGGAGGAGGCCCTGATTTGCAAAAACACAAGTTAAATTAAAAGAAGAGCACATGTGAAAACAGGGAGAAACGTGTCGTTAAAAGCTCACTTGGCAGGTTGGCCTGGAAGATCTGCTTGAGAAGATCCAGTTCTTCTTCTGGTTCAACGTCAGATGAGCCGAACACGTCACCGTCTGGCCAGACTTCCCTGAACCAGGCAGAAAAAAAATACACTCTGTTACGTAAATGGATGACTTCCTGGTTGAAAAAAAAGTTTAAATAATATTCTGATAATTAAGTCTGTTGCACCAATCAATTAATCGAACAATGAATTAAAAATGAGCTTGACAATTTCCACTCTGACATTTTAATAGTTTTTGAAAGGCTATTTTGTTTACAGAAACTTCATAATCCATTTTTATTTACGGTTTCTGTTGTGTTTTATTTTGGATATTTAAAATATCTTGTAAAGAGATTTTCATTCTTTTTTTTACAAAATTAAATTTTATTGATCTTTCAAAGCTGCGACAGACTGGCGACCTGTCCAGGGCGCACCCTGCCTCTCGCCCAGAACGCCAGCTGGAGATAGACACCAGCAACTCCCGACCCCACCAAGGGACAAGGGTGCAAGAAAATTGATGGATGGATGATCTTTCAAAGCACAAACGTGTATCATTATGCTATTATCCATACATTATTTCAAAAAATCCTCTCAAAATAAACAAATTGTAACTTCATGGAAAAACTATTGGAACAATTTATCATCCAGCAAAATTTGTTACCGTTTAGTTTATTTAGATTATTTGAAGCCTTAAAAACTACAACTAGCTGCTTGTCTTTATGTCACTTTAAAATGAAAAAAAAAAAATAGTTATAGTTTGCTTCAAAGACTGAATTGTCGGTCAGTTTATGGCTGGTGAAACGTGGATGTGGTCCAGACCTGGCAGCCCTCAGCAGCGCCAGAGCTTCAGGTCCCAGTCGGGCCAACAGAGCGTCCTGCACCCGAACCATGGCCTCAGTTCGCTGCTCCTCCAGAGGCGTTTCTGACGCAGCGTCAAAAGGCACGATGCTTTCAGTCAATGACGCCGACAGCTAAAACCAGAGGACAAAACTTAGTTTAGCATGTTGAGCGGCTCGTTTTGTCAGAAAACTGGACTGATTGTAAACAGATTAGCGTTTGGCTGCTGCTCCCCTTGGAGGCCAGACCTGGAACCAACCTGGAACCCAGTCGCCCTCAGCTCTTCCTCAACGGTCTTCCAAGTTTCCTCCAGCACCTCTGGACTCGACTCCTGAGCCGACTGCTTCTTTTTAGCTTGAGACTTCCTCCGCCTCACCTTCTTCCTCTGAAGACATGAAGGATGAAAACAGTGGCACCTCAAAGACGCGCCAAGCTATCCAGGAAACCACCAGGAGCAAAGATCAACTCACCTGAACGATCAAGTTCTTCCGGCCTTTGCAGAAGCGCTCCAGCATTCGTAAGAAGAGATGCGTTGACTCCACCAGGTCTTTGAGGTAGGAGAGAGGCTGCTTGGTTTCGTCGTACTTCCTCAGCAAGGTCAGGAAAATCTCTCTGTACTCCATCAGGTAGAAGATGTTGCCTTTATGACGAGATTTCAGATATCAGAAAACAGTAAAACACAAAGCAAGGCTGAGAATGCTGCCAGGTTTACAAAATTTATTAATTTATCTTTTTTTCTGCAGTTTTAACCACCATAAGACCACTGCCACAAATTGGCTCTAAATGATGCCCCACCAAAGCTGGTTGATGCACATTTCACACACAGTAAAGGCCAAATTTAAAGCAATTTGCTGCCATCTTGTGGTCAGAGTTCAGCCCAATTATGTATAATTGTGTCATCTGCCATAATAAATACTGAGCTTTACATTTGTTATTCATTGTTCATTAACAGTCTTCACTAATTTTACGATCTGCCTGACAGCAAAAAACAAGAATAATTTATTTTTTATATAACATCCATAAACTCAGAAGGTAGGAGTTAATAACACATTATGCTGACAGATGACTTTTACATTAGTTTTAGTTGAGAAATATTTATATTTGATTTATTTTATTATGATGTTTATTAATTGAAATACAACTAACATTGATGCATAATTTTAGCCAATGTTAATTTGATTAGTTTTAGAAATATTTTAAAAACTGTTCCCATTTCATTTTGTTCATATTCATATGTGCGACAATGTAGATAAATCATAGAAAAATGATGCCATTTTATCTGGTCTACAATGATGCATTTAAAATTTTAGCTTCTTGCTATTTTTTGTTCTTACTTTGGTTTTCGGCAGAGTGGAAGCTTGCTTCTAATTTTTGTAAAGTACTCTGTGTTATACAAAGTTGGAAGAAAAGCACGCTACATCTAAATGTAAATATAAATGATCTATTGTGATTTTAAAAACGTCTGCTCGTACGCCTGCCCTCCTAATCTGACTGAGCAGCATCTCACTTTTAATGACGTTAGAGCTCTGACGGATGCCTTCGTCAGCAGAGCGGTCCATTTCGTTCACAGTTAGCAGAAGTTCCTGATACGCCTTCAGAGCCAGATGCATCCTAAAAACAACAAAAGGTTTGAACACGTGAGAAAAAAAATATCTGCTTATTTGTCGTGAATTTGTAATTTTTTACTGCTGGTTTTACCTGCGGGACCAGGACGTGGCCTCTTTGCGGTCCGTTAGCAACATTTCGTAGTAATTGGTAATGTTGCGTTCAATGAAGTGAAACGTACGAATGGACATGGTCTCTGAGACAAGGTCGGCACGGAAACCGTTGCCACGGTTGAAGGCCATGAAGAAGCTGAGCGCCCAGAGGTAATAGGTCTCGTCGTGTTGCTGCGTTTGTTCGCGGATTAGACTTTCCTGGGAAAGACCGAGATGTAAATAACAGTGTGAATCATCGAAATGTTTTATTTAAAATACAATAAAGCGAAAGTAGATATGTATATTTCTGTACAGGAATCACGATGTCGTCATGTTTTAATTTGTAATTTCATCGTAGCAAAAAAAATAAGACAATGTTGTGCTCTTAGTAAAACAGCATTTAATAATAAAAGCTACGATTTTAAATAAACCTAGATTGCCTGTACATTTTTATTAACATCTCACTTTTCCAAATTCAGATTTTCTGATCTTTTTGGTCAATTTCAATCCAGTATTAATGCATAAATTGTAAATTTCCAAAATATATATGAAACAAAATAAACACTCTTACAGGAGATATTCCCATAGTGGTTAAATACCAGAAAAAAACCACAAAGACGTAAGTGAGCAAAGAAATACTTAAGACAGAAAGCAATATCAGCTCTCTGCTGATCTCCAAACAAGTTAAAAGTTTCTCGGTTCACCACAGGGATCAACTGTGCTGCCATCATGTGGAAGTGAAACGCGCGTCTCCTCACCAACCTTAACGAGATACATGAGTCGGTTGTAGCAATTCTCCAGGAAGTCCACACAGAACTCCCGCAGGAAGAGCCGAACGTTTAGAGCCGAGCGGCGTTTGTCCCTGCAGTCCTGGGCCAGACGGTTTCTTTTAGGAACACGCCTCACTGCTTTTCCCAGGTCGTGAGTGTAATGTTTGAACTACAAGATCAAAACCAAAGACGTGAGCTGCTGACTTCTCATCTCGCTGCAGAGGAGACGGCTTGATTGGTCGATGACTCACATTGTTTAGATTTCGGTGATAGATCACGTCGTTCTCCCCGATCGCTTTCAGGCCTTGAACCACAAAAGATCCGCCGAAGCGAGAATGTCTGGAAGGAAACGCAACACAAAACTCATAAAAAATATGAGCTACAGTAAATCTAAAGATGATAAAGGAAGCCAAGTGTCTGGAAAATAAAGGTTAATTGTAAACAATATGACGAATTTTAAATAAAGTCCTGATCTTGTGCTGTTCCACCTGCATGGAAAACACATGAACTAAGACTTAAAGATATAAATGATAGATTTTACATACAAGTAACTGATTATGTTTAATGGATCTTAATGTTATTTCTACAAGCACATTGTTTCCAAGTGCATGAAGATAAACCACAGTGCCTCTCAATAAATCATTATATTATCAGAAAGTGAATTAATGTCCATAAATTAATTTAAAAATGAAAACAAATTCACTAAACATAGTAATATATTTCAGGTCATTGCTTTCCGGTTTTATTTCAGTCCTTGAAAGTCGAAAAAAAGGCGAAATGTTTGCTTGGTAAATGTCCTGAAAGATCTTAAATGGAGTCAGAAGTTTTAAATCCAATTTAAAATTATTATGACGCATCAAAGAGTTTGACTCTAATCTGATTTATACTAAACTGGAAATGAAGAGCATCAAATGCTTCACTCTCTTCATTTAGGAAATGAAGACATAGAACGGTTTTCAATTGAAATGCGTCTAATAAAGGGGGAATAACCTGATCAGCTTTCAGCCACCTGGAGCGTCGCTGCAGGACACTTTTATCGCTGCTCGTATTTACCTGGTTCCTCTCTGCAGCGTGCGAGAGCGTCTCTCCGCCTGCTCCTTCTGCCTCAGCGCCTCCAGCTCCTCAGCGTCTCTCTGCTTCTCCTCGGCGGAGCGAGCGTGACCGGCGCTCACCAGCGCCTCGGGAGTCTGCAAAATTCACAAGGCGTCATATTGGAGCTCGCCTGCAGATCCATGAGTGAAAAGGCGGAGAGGCTTTCAACGCCTCACCTGGTCTCTGAACATGAGGGAGATAATTTCCAGCACATGCATGCTCCACTGCTGCTCGCTCTGAGCGGACGCCACAAACTTGACCAGGTCGTCAAAGCCGCTCATGTGAACGGCCCACAGCACCCGGTCGTGTACGCTGGCGTCATCGTCCACCTTCTGTCAGCAGAGAGACGACCACAGGTCAGACGACGAGAGAGGAACCGTGAAGTGAAGAGTAAAGGATCAGCTGTCAGTCAAACCTTCTCTTCACAGGGATCTGCTGGCACATGAAGAACGTTTCTGACCAGCAGTAAAATCCTCTCGATCAGCAGGTTGTCCTCGTCCTGTCTTTGCTCCCAGTCCTGGATGAATGAAGGTGCAGCAGGAAAAGCAGTGAAAACCATCACAAAATGGGACTGTCGTATTATTGAAGATACAAAAAATGTTTTCATTTTAAAGCCCTGCAAGAGTTTTTACCTTCCTTCAACTTTTTCTACATTTTGTCAAGCTAAAAACTGAGGCTTCGGTGAATTTTATTGTGATTTTATATGACAGATCAATTCAAAGAGGAGCACAATAACAACATTTAAAGAAATTAATTCCTTTACAAATAAAAATCTGAAAAATGCATATAGTGTGTTTTGTCTTCTCTCATGTCCTTTTGCTTTGAAAACGCTACATAAAATCCAGTACAAGCAACTGCCTTCATCAGACGGAACTTTGATTAGACCATTTAACATGAATATGATTTGATCTAAAACATTCCATCATCCAGTCTAATCCTGGATTTATCGCAGATTATTTTACCATTAGATTAAACTTCACCTTGTCTAGTCTGTTGGTTTAAGAGGACAGTCGTGTATTGGTAGCATTAATTCTTCCAATGCAACATATATCGCTTTGTGAAATGCGCAAAGCTTGGGGTGATGCATGTATTTTTACGATGCTATTTGTTCACTTTTGTCAAAACGTTGACTCTTCTTACTTCCGAATGTTTGCTATGGTTTTCGGATTTTTATTTATATAAAAAAGAAAAGAATGCATTTTTCTTGGACTTCAAAGATGTGCACTACCTTGTGTTGGTCTTTTACACAAAATCCCCACAAAACCACTGAAGTTTGTGGTTATCATGAGATAAAAATTGGTATGCAAACATTTTTCTAACGACTTACCAGTTGAAGAAGGTTGTACAAAGTCTCACTTAAAATCCCAAACACCTTCTCACTGGCAAAAGCCTTGAAACAGAAAAAAAGTGCAAAAAATATAGTAAAGACTAAAACCTAAGAATTCAAATTACTGAGATTTAATTAGAGGACAATGTACTCAGAGTTTACAACGCAATGTTATAAAAATACCTCTTTGTAGGCCAGCAAATGAGATGTGACTTGCATGAAGTGTTGCCTGAACACTGGATCATCTGGGATTTTACCAAAACACAGCATGGCAGGCTGGGTGAGGTTAACCATGAGCCTGAAACGAGACAACAGGAGAAAAACCATTCTAACTTCACGTTTCTGTGCGATCCAATACACCGTAAACGCAAATATAGATATTACCACACCAGTAAAGCTGCGTCAAGAGTCATACCTGATGCAGGCATCAAACAAGGTTTTGTCTTGTCTGTGCTGAACGATAATTGGTAGGAGGTCGTTTTGGACAATCTGGCTGTCGCCGAGCTGCTGCCGAATATCACGAGTATCATCTTCGTGACGTAAATACCGGATCAGGTCTTTAACGCTCTCTGTACCAGAGGGGGAAAAGTTTAAGTTAAGCCGATGGAGACCAGAGAACGGCCATTTTGTTAAATGTTTGAGTAAATGAGTTATTCACCCAAACAATCAGGCTCCTTGTGATAACTGTCTCCCTCTAGGTAACCCAGAGCGCTGCATGTTGCCAAAAGCTCACAGTTCATCCTGAATGGGTTTATGCACCATCAGCCAACCTGATGAATCGGATGAATCCTGAAGAATGATTAGGAAAAAAAGAACGTCATGTTGTGTGTTTTATTCAAAGAGATTTATTTGTGATTAATAGTCAGCCTATTTTCCCTAAACTGGATCTCTAAATGCATCAGACAACAACATGCAGTTTGATGCATGGTTTTGAGTTTAATAACACGTTCAGGTTAGGGATCTCTCGTTATTCTTACCTTTTCTGATGGATTTCAAAGTGATAACATCAAAAATACAAAAGCAAGAAATATTTTTCCTCCACTTTATGTGTTATAGTCCTTGGTATTAAAAAAAATCTGAAAGCCTCTCTATTGTAACTACAGAGCTGTATCAGATGCATTCAGTTATTGTTTGTTGATTGGTACATAACTGCCTTTTATATTTTTATTTAAAATAAACGCATCCTTGGAACAATGGGAATGTTTCTGCTCTGACTTGTGCTCAGGTAATGTTTTACTGTTATCTCTAAATGTACATTACCCTTTCTTATTATTTTTCTTTTATTACATCCTTACCTTAGCTTAAATATGCATGGTTACATTACCTCAAACTTCCTGCTGGTACACCTGGTTTACCGAGTTGGACAATAAATGATTTTTTTATTCTATGCGCTCCGCAAATATGACTTAAATGAAGAAAACACGTCGGAGCTAATTAATAAAGACATCAACATCAAACTATCTTAGGGTTATGGTTTCTATAGAGAAATAAAACCGTAACATTTCACACTTTCTACCATTGTATAGTGTAGAGAGGTTAGCTTACAACATAACAAATGTCTCCAAAATAAATTAGTTACTTAAACGCAGTCGAAAAAAGTAACATACCAAGAACCTCTTTTGGGTTTTATTCGTCTCCAGAGTTTGAATTTATAACCAGTCAGTGGATAAGTTTGAAGTTTCCTCCGGTTTTAAAGTTATTATCGACCTGCTGTTTTTCTAATCCGACATAAGTTCCGCGCCAACAGAGAGCGAAAACTCAGAAAGCGGAAGTGGAGCTTCGTCACTTTGTCTGTGATTCTGTGCCCTGAGTTTGGTATTTCAGGCACCGCAGATATTCTGTGATACATAAAAAATATAAAGTTTGACGACTGTACTTAAAATAGCTTGATTAAACTAGATAATGGTCTGACTCTCCACGTCTGAAAGCGCCGCAATTTTATTTACTACAAAGTTTGTTTACTTTGATGTAATGTGTCTCCTTATCGGTTTTGCCCGAGGGAAAAATAAGCCAACCTCAAGATCTTAAAAATGAGACGATTTAGTGTTGAACACTTGTATTTCATTTTCACACAAGTAAAAAAAAAACCCGGACATATATTTAATTAATTGTGAACAGGTCAAAGTAATCGGACATTTCTAATTTTGTTTATTTTCTGCAGTTTTCCTTTGAACCTGACGTCACGAGTCTCAGTCTGGAGCAGTGGCGGTTCTTTCATGGATGACGCCCTGGGCAAGCAGTTACCCCTGATCATCCCCCATTCCAAATAACACATCAACTCCACTCATCTAGCCCATTAATCACACAAAAGGAAAACATACTCAGGTTAAGCATGTTCAAAACTGAAACTCTTGTGGTAATCTATATTTCTAAATATGTTAAAGTTATGACCCAAAATCACAAATAATAAGAAGCAGTAAATTAACTTGTAATATTCCTTTTTCATCCTGCTCTCGAAAATCCTCTTTTACTCTAACTAAAGGATACTAAAAACACGTAGTAAAATAGTTGATATTTGAAAAGTGTTCAAGGACACAAACAACAAACATTTGTTCCAGTTATATTTATTTGCACATTCATATTCTTTCGTTATTCGTGCCAGAGTCACACATCATTGAAAAGCACATTCTGCATTAGTGTAGTCGGACATACTTTCAGTGTCAGCGTTTTTTTTCTTTCCGTCTTGCGTGTTCATGAACTAATCCACGTTATTGAACAATGAGAGGATAGCAAAGCTTCTAAAACAAAAGCCAGCGGTTTTAAATAATCTCCGTCTGTGTTTTAAGGTGTGTTGGCCAGAGGGCAGTGTCAGCAGGTTTGTCACTATAAGGCATACATACATTATTACTCCAGCTACAAACATCTCCTATCTAAGCCACCTGTTTCAGTCAGTACTTCACTTCACTGCTGTAAATGCGCGGTTGTCCCGTTTTCCACAGGACTGAACTGTAAATCAAGGCCTCGAGTGGTACAGTAGTGAAGTGGATTTGAACAACTCATCAATCGCTTCGATAGCACCAAAGTGACTCTGTCCAAAGGGATTCATCCAACGCGGCACCTATGCTGAGACAGCACATTGCTAGACAATGACACACAGCCTAACTAATGGAAATGAAAACTAAATTTGCCAGAATTATTATTTTCTACTTTTTTCACTCTGTTTTGTTCCTATGATGGCACGGTATCTATCATCACAGTTTACATTTACTCGTCCTTGTCTGTTTTTCCCGAGTCGCTCTCCTTCTCCCTCCTGGATTCTTTCACCACCTGGTGAAGAAAGCACACATTCAGAAATGTGGATTTTCGGAATCCAATTGTCAGATTATGTCATAAATCCTCCTACCTCTCCATCTCGAGTCTCCACGGTCTTTATCACCACAGTTTTTTTGCTGTGAGTGTCTGGAGCTCTTTCATAGTCTGTAAAGACAGTGAGACCCAAGGGCGACATAAAGCTGCTGTCGTAATATTTCATTTTTACAAACAGCTCTGGAAAAAATGAAGAGCCCAATGCACTGAACCCCATTGAAAACCTGCAAGTTATTTCACCAAATGTTGATTTCTGAACTCTTCCTGAGTTGAAACATTAGTTTTGCTGTTTCTAAATGAAGATGAACTTCTTTTCTTTACATTATTTGAGGTCTGAAAGCGCTGCATCTTTTTTGTCATTTTCTGCAAATAAATACTTAATCGTTGCCTGGAATTTCAGAGACATGTTGTCAGTAGCTCATAAAATAGGAGAACAATGTTCCTTTTACTCAAACATATACCTATAAAGAGTAAAATTAGAGAATCTGATCATTTTAAGTGCTCTCTTAACTTTTTCCAGAGCTGTACATGCAGCAAAGACAAGAACTGGTCAGTTCAAGAACAAACCACCAATCACACAGAGACCTGATAAATTACAAAGAAGCTGCTAATAGAAGGAAAATGGGATTTAAATAGCTGGGTTAGGAAAAAAAGTTTAAGGGTTAGATTTTCTGATCTAACCCTTAAAGTAGTGGGGCAGGAAATCTTCCTTTGAGATGAACAAGTAGCTGCTTTGAAAACAATAAAATTAAATCAATGAACAATAGGCTACACAAACTTGAACTTAAAAACGTTGCCATTATTTTGTAATTTCAGTTTAAAAAAATGTACATTTTTAAAATTCTTTTTTTTTCTCATCACAAAATAATTTGCATCTAAACAAGAAATGAGTCCTGATTAGATTTCAACTGTTAATCTAATCTAGCTTGACGAGCAAAAAGCGTCTTACCTCGATCACCATAGTGGTTGCTCATACCAATATTGAGGATTGGAACAGAAATCCTGTGAGGTAAATATGTTTTTATTATAAAATATGCAGTCTGAATGTTGAATATTGTGCTTATAATTAAGAAAGGTGTTCAGCTCCACCTGCTCTCCTCTCCTTCCAGCAGCTTGCGGTAAGTGGCAATCTCAATGTCCAGGGCCATTTTGACGTTGAGGAGATCCTGGTACTCCCGGAGGTGGCGCGCCATCTCCTCCTTCAGGTGGCGGATCTCGTCCTCCAGTCTGCCTACATTGTCCTGGTAGTTGCCGATCTCGACGCCAAACTGGTCCTCCATTTCACGCATCTGCCTCAGCAGAGCTTCGTTCTGGAAACACAGGAGAGGAGCAGCGGCTTTAAGCGAAAAGGAATAATGAATTTACATGTAGAAGCCAGGATCTGAGTTTACTCTTACTGTGTTCTTCAAGGCGTCAATTTCACAGTTTTGAGCCTGAATCTGCCTCCGGGACTCACTGGCGTCCTGCTTGGCCTGCCTCAGAGCGTCAGTGTTGCGCTTTGCAGACTCAGTCAGGTCCGCAAACTGCCAGAAAAATGAAAGAAATTAAGCACACAAGCCTACCCTGCAGAAACACAAGATACTACCAAGTATTTCTAGTGAAAATATCTCAGTTCACTTAAAATAAGACAAGCCTAACTTACAAGTAGCTTTTCAGCAAGATATAGATTATTTTAAGTCAGTAATGCCTTAATATGGATGAAATAGTACTAGTTCCACTGACTTGTCTGGTGATAAGTGAAATAATCTTTTTTTATATATATATCAATGATAAGCAATTAATGACTTAAAACAAGCTCCTATAAGCTTAACTTCTGTTATTTTGTCTTATTTGAAGTTTACTAATATATATGCACTTGAAACTAGACTAAAAATACTTGATACTGTGTAAACTGGTGAGCGTTTGAGTGTATATGTGCGTTTGTGTACCCCACCTTGGACTTGTACCACTCCTCAGACTCCTGCATGTTCTTCATGGCGATGGTTTCATACTGCGCCCTGATGTCCCTCAGAGCGCCGGTCAGGTCCGGCCTGGAGCTGCTGTCCACCTCCATCTTCAGCTGATGGGTTTGGACACTCACTTGCACATCCTGAATCTCCTGCAAGGGAAGCATTCAAAACAAATGGATTCAGGTACAAATCAGTGTTGATTCCTGCGATATCGCACACGCCCTTTTGCAAAACATCTTTTAATTCAGTACATGTTATCAGACACAGCCACAACTAAAACAAAATTGTCATATTATATATTACTTAATTTGATGAATGGCATATTGATTTCTACAATATTAAACACTAAGAATCCCATTTTTTAAACTTGATGAGAGATTTGATATCTCAATCTAAGATGCTCCTAATATCAAGAAAGATTGAAAAATAATTTTGTGAGCGCTTTTTACAAACAGAACAAAGGATTCTTAATCTCAAATTGTATTTTATAGTTTCTCTTTTTGCTGTAAAATAACTGAGTTGAGGTCTGACCAACATCTCAAACATCTTTTAAAAACAAGAAATAATCCTTTAAAATAAAGGAACATAATCATTTAATGTGAACCAGACAGTAAGCTCAGTCATCATCATTCACCTCTGTGAACAGAAATGTGTTCAAGTGTTAAATGTGAACGTTACCACAAGAGGGCTAAATGAGTCATTGACTAAAAATAATGTGTTTTGAATTTTTGTATACAAAAACAAAATGCTAATTTTGAATGCTTTCATTTTATCTTTCCTATTGTCAAAAATAGAAATTGCTGCATGTTATTTTTAATTAAGTAAACATATACATTTTCTAGTAGAGAAGAAATAAAATAATAATAAATAATAAAATAATGAGGTTGTTCATTTATGTAACTTGCTCCTAATTCGGCCTGCAGGAGGCGCTGTGTCTTCTGAAACAGTGCCGTGTTTTCCAAAGTAATTTTCCAACACAGATTCAGGAACAAAAGCACATAAAATTATATATGTGAAAGTTTTAAAAGTCTAGACACAGATAAGGATTTTTTTTATCAAGTTACTGGATGTTTTTATTGCATTGTGTCAAAAATGTTCACCTCTACTTTATGTTTGACGTCACAGGTTGAAGCAAAGAAACACAAGGTGAGTTGTGGAAGGAATGTGATATGAGACAATTTCAAAAACCTAATTTTCAAAGCAATAAAAGCAATAAAAATGGACATTAGCACCTGCTTTTTATGCACTAAGACAGAAAAAAATCACCTGAAAGTGAAGACTAAAGTATAAAAACTGATAAGTATTTTCTACTTCATGTTGATTATATAATATCTTAGGTAGAAACGGTCCAGTTCTGGCAAATATTTTCAAATAATTAATTTAGGGTTTAGTTAGAAATTAGCGCAACTTGGAATGATTTTTATTTACTTGTACTCCGAGTTTACATAAATGCCATAAAAGTACTTTTGTCCAGTGGATTAGAAGCGTTGCTTACTTCATCATGGAGTTTCTTCAGGAATTCAATCTCATCCATGAGAGATTCAATCTTCCTCTCCAGCTCCAGACGGGACAACGTAGCGTCGTCCACATCCTGGTTGTTTCACAAGAAAAAAAGCATGTTAAAGTGTGAGAATGAAACTCTAGAAGGTAACAGGAGTTTCAGTCTCCTCCAATGGTTTTTCATGTCTCCCATGTGGTTTCACACACACACATCTCATTTGCATCATAGAATTCCTATTAAAAAAAATTTTAAACTAAGGAGCCTCATCTGTCCTTCATATTTCTGTCAAATAATGAGTTGTCAGGATGAAGAACATTATGACTTTGTGTTTCTGCCTTTTCGGCATATTTCTCTCATAATATGGCGTCTTATTGGACATTTTCAAACACAGTTTTCTACATAATATTGAACATATTAGAAGGTTTTTAGTGTTTACATCTTTCCTCATCAGTCTCATACACTTTAACAAGTCCCAGATATTTTACAAGAATCTGGCTTACCATTCTGTTTTTGATTAGATACATTTTAATCTACATTCTTCTTGGTAGTTTTTTGTTGCATTACTCTGAGCTGTAAGTATGATGGTTAATTTTTATTTTCTTCCATTGTTCTTCAGTGTGTTTGTGAGCTTATTCAGCAGCATTTGAAAAAAAAAAATTCTGCATCCTGTTGTTTTATTTTATTTGAGTATTGTTATTCTGAAGTGCTGTTGCCATTACTTTGCAGACTCTCTGACCCTCTGTAGCAAATTAAATTTGACCATCTATGTGCTTCTTATCTGAAAACTTCTTTCCCAAATCACAGAATTTGTGTAATTCAGGAGTAAAAACAGATTTTTTTTAGCTGTACTGTTAGATTGTGGATGTTTTTAAATCTTTGATGTGTGTGGTGTATCAGAAGTCTCTTATTTGATGCTGAACTTTAATTGTTAAGAAAGGGCTTGTATTTATTTAGTCTTTATAAAAATATTTTACTTCCATACCCATATTTTTAAATGGCAGCTCATTCTTAAGCTATTTGCTCCCTTTTTGACTCAGTGCTTCTAGGGTGGAAAGCTGTGATGCAGATTCTCTGAATCCGTATTTAAATATATAATTTAACACCATGTTAGATTTCTCCCTGTCATATTATTGTGACGTTAGCTTGGAAGTGTTGGAGGTGAAACATGCTGCAGGAGCATTCAGCCTGTTATCTGACACGATAAACCCTGACAAGAATACGATAATCCTCATGGAGTGACCTCTGTGTTTACCTTGCGGAAAGCAACCAGATTACTTTCAGCGTCCGCCCTCTTCTGGGCTTCTTCATCTAACCTGCGAGCAGAAAAAAATTAAATAAAATCATTCAAAACATTAAATAGATTCCTCCAGGGCCCTAAAATCTCATTGTAATTTCTTTCTCAAGAAAGGGAGAGTGGTGTAAAAGCTTTTTGGCCGTGTGAACCTTCCGGTCAAAGGTGGTGCCAGGGCATCAGATGGCGAAAAGCTTCCTGGATCAATCTGGTAATTCACCGCCCTGCTAAAAGCATTTTGGGAGCGCGCCCACTGGGACCACCAGGTGCTTTGTTGAACTAATGCGGCTTGTCTGCAGTTCACTGAGGTCAGAGCCACAAACCGAATTAGGCTGCATATACACACACTCATTGTTGTCTGGAATCCCAAAAGATTATTTCAATGCAACGTTTCTCTAGCAGTGCAAAACAAAAAGTGAATTATATTATAAAATTATAGTGTCATTGTCCAAAGTCCATGTTAAATTAAATGAAAGAGGAAGTGTTTCATTCAATTTCAGCCTCATCCAATTATGGTAATGGTCTTGCAGCCATCTGAGGAGGTTTCTTTCAGTTTCTGACTTATTAGGAGCGTGTTGAGGTGTAGAGGTGGACATAAAGTATTAGCCGTCCCTCGGCTCTCATCTTTTATTCATGCTGTGCTTCACGGGGCCGTTTTTGTCCTAATGGGTTGTCTGGCTCCGTCCCAGCAGAAGGACACTGGAACAAAACTAATGGAGTTATTGAGTCACATTGATTTTTTTTCCTGACGCTATTCTTTCTGATCTCCATTTTTTTTTTTTTTTTTACCTTCGTCTTGTCTCCTCTCCCTGTTTCTTCTTGCCCCTTCCTGTCCCTCAGCCGGCCCCACCCTGTGACCAGTCCTTCCCTCCACAACACCGAGTTTTGATCTGGTACAAATTTAGAGCTGCACAAATCACCGCCACCGTAAAATGAGCCAAACCTCCTTGTCAAAGGATGTGACAATTGGTTTGCGACTACATTTTAAGGATAATGCATTCAGATTCTGCAGGCTATTAATACATTTGACTTGCTGGATGGTGTTTCACTGCCCTTGGATTGATTTTGCTGAGATGCTAAAATCCTCATAGCGAGCCTAGAAAGTCATGATAATAGAAAAGAGAACTAAGACTTAGGACAATGTGGGTTTATTGCAACTGATTAAATCATTGAATATTGAATATATTACTAAAAATATACAACTTGAGTCTTTTAGGTAGATGCTCTCCCTAAGAAAACTGAAATACATTATTAATATTGTTTTCTCTGGGTCTCTACTTCAGTAAAAACATATTTTCAGTGTGCATGGCTGCAGTCTGAGCTCCTCATGCGCTGCAGTGTCCTGCATCGGGTTGCTGCCAGAGCGCCACGCCCTAAAACACCAACAGCAGAGTGGAAGATGACTCTGCTCTCTCTACCTGTGGCATCTGTTTGTCTCCTAACGCTCACAGAAACCGAATGTTTGTGGCGGTGGCAGCATAGTGCTGTGGGAAGCAGCGGCCTGTCAGTGTGCGTCACTTTCATACCAACCTCTGCTTGATCAGGCCCAGGTCTTCGGCCAGGTTGTCCCTCTCCAGCTGGTACTGGTCCCTCTCCTTGCCGACCGCATCCAGCTGGTGCCTCAGCTCCCTCAGCTCCTCCTGGAACAGCTCGGAGGCCCGGTTGGGCTGGCCGTGCTGGTACTGGCCCTTGAACTGGTTCAGCTCCTGCGTCAGGGCCCCGTTCTGCTGCTCCAGGTAGCGCACCTTCTCGATGAAGCTGGCGAAGCGGTCGTTCAGCTCCTGCAGCTCGGCTTTCTCGTTGCTGCGCGTGGCCAGGAACTCCTGGTTGATGGCCTCGGCCAGGGTGAAGTCCACCTTGTCGTAGGAGAGGCGCGGGGCCTGGGGGGCGGCACGGGACCGCTGTTGGTGGTAGGTAGTGGAGCGGGCGGCCACCGCGGGCGAAGCCGAGCGGCCGTAGCGGCCTCCGGACATGGGAAGACGAGAGGAAACGGGAGAGTAGGAGGACAGGGAGATGGGGTGGGGGCTTCCAAAGGTGCGCCTGTAGGAGGTGGAGGTCACCGAAGAGTGGCTCATGGCTGCGCTGGTTCTCTCTGCCGCAGAGAAAGGAGGAAGAAGTGGAGGCTCTGGGATGCTCCTGAAGCAACAGGACATCAGACTGAGCAGAGCTGGAGGTTTTTATGCCCTCACCCCTCCCTCAGCTGTCCTCACCCCACCCACATCCAGCCTTCCTCTCTCCATCCCTCATCACCATGCATGCCTTGGCCACTCCCTGGCCTCGCAGACAGGACCTGCCTCTCTCCTTCCTGCTGCTGCAAACTAGATCTTTATCATCACTTCTCCATCCTTTTCATCAGATAATTTTGCTCTAAGCCAGATTTAACTGTCTTTTCCGTGAATCACATATTGATGCCATCATTGTCACCTTTCCAGCAGATTAGCTGGTTAGTTTTATCTTCTTCTTCCCACCCAGCATATACATAGGCACTCGTTCCTTAATGCCTGGCAATAAGGGATTTGAAATCCTAACCTGTACTGATTCTCCTGGACTCTTTTATTTGATTCTTTTTTCCCTCCACATCCATTTGTCTCCCTGCCTCTCGCCTCTGTGTCGGACTCTCCTTTTACAGTAATGGAATACTTTATTGATATTCCGGCCGTCTGGGTCGGCGCCATGACTCTGCAGTTATTTTACGCCTTTGGAAAAAGCTCCATGTCCAGTAATCCCAGTCAGAATTGGCGTTTTCAGACCATTAAGTCCATTTGCGCGCAGGGTCGGCTGTGGGTTTCTAGTTCAATGAGTTCATGTCGGGGCAGGATGCGAGGACGACACCAGAAACAGGCGGTGGCTGCTGTCATTACACGCTCAGTGACATTAAACAAACCCGTTTTAGTTATAAGCAAGGCACCTTGCAAAAGCATTCAAACTTTTCAGCTTCTCCACATTTTACTAAGCTAAAGTCAGAAATTTAAAGTGTTTTATTAGGATTTTATAAGATGGTGGAAAATGTCACCTTTATTTGAACCTCTCCATTTGAGACGATTCCTCTGTGCTAGATTTGATTATTTATTTTGCAAAATGAACTTAGCTAATTTAAAACAGGGTCTGCATCCGGTGGCCCTAAAGGCGCATGCAGGGTCTTAGCTCCTCCCAAGTGACTCTTTAGAACTCAAATTAAACAGAAATGAGCAACTGTGTTCATGATAGGAGTAATAGAAAAGGAGAGATTAATCAACATGAATATATGGGTCAATACTGATATTCAATTGCTATCATGGCAAATAACCCATATTTCTACTAATATTATTTCTCTGCTCTTTGGACACTGTGAAAAACAAACTAAACATGGCCAACACACTTTTCTCCTAAAACACATTTATTTACTTTATTTGAAGATGACAGACATATAAAATAACCCACATGAACAAGGGATGCAAAAGACGCATATTTTTGTACAATAATCTTAACATGCTTCATGTTAAGATTATTAGATCTATCTGATCTAATGTTCAGATAGATCATTAGATCTATCTGATCTAATCATCAGATAGAAATAAAGATCTACATTAGCTTTAAAAGGGTTAACATCAGAGGTACTGATGGAGATGATAATGCTGATCTAACACGCTCCCCTACACAAAAGGGGGTTTAATCAGTTCCTTTTTTATGTTTTTATGCAATATTGCTTTTTTAAACAAAATAGCAGGCAGTGTATAAATCAAATTTAATTTGCACAATATTTTTTTCCAGAACTGTTATAATTGTCTAAATGTCTCTTTGTCTGCTGCTGCTACAAACATAATTTATAATAGGAAATAAAGTACCTGTTATATTGCAGTGTGTTGTATTGTATAGTACTTTATACTATCCTATTATGTTTTATTATATTAGTAGAACAAAACCTAAATATATATTATACATTTAATACTTATGAAGTAAGTTTTGTGAACCTAGACAAGTTTTATTTTGAAGGAGGGAGAGCAAAACTTCCTGTTTGGATTAAAAAGGTGATTGTCAAAGCAACAAGCTACATGATTTCACTTTCAGCTGTGTTGGTCAACCATGTAAATAAAACACAATTATGAAACAAAGAAACTATGACATATATACATTAATAAATCTAAAACTGTGACCATCAAAATAATTTTCCCATTAAAAAAAAAAATTTGTACATTTTATTATTATTTCATTGGGACATCTATTTGTCTGAGAGTATTTCTTAACTAATAACAATATTAATTTTTGACAATATTTATTTAATTTTGAATGAATCACAGTCCATTTAGAAGTCTGTGTCCTGGTAGAGATCAGTCCTCAGAACCAAACTCTTAGAAAAGTTTCTATTGGAAAAAGGAAGTTGAACCCGACCAGGTCAGGCAGGGCTGATGGCCCTAATGGACCGCAGGGCTGAACCCAACCCATAACCCGCCTTCCTGTGGAGACACAGCCACCGAAGTAAAGACTGCAGAGAGTCTGACTCCACCTTCACTTTGCTCCCTGTTCCTGAGCAGAGTCTCTGCAGGTCTATAATCGTCTCTGTTTCCAAATGTTTCTTCAAAATTACCATTTAATCATTAATATTTCCCCCTTAACGCCTGAGAACGAGGTGTCTCTTCTTCTTCCTCTAAGAGTGCACTTCTTAAAAACCCAGTGGGAACTTGGAAATCATGCCGGCATTGTTTATTCATGAGACTTGATGGTCACGATAATAAAGTCATTCACACCAGATCAGAGAGTTTAAAATAGGTCATTGACGATTTTACTGAATGTTTGTTATTTACAGCCATGTGAAGCATGAATGTAGATGATCGATTTCACATTTGCTCACCTTCCAGAGTGATATGGGTTTTTTGCAGACAGTCTTAGTTGATGTCATACAGAGCATGCTCCGTGTCCACTGGGTGTGGCCATTTCCTCCCTTTGTGTCCCAATTGAGGCTTCATGCATTTAAGCTCTGTCGTATTTCCAAACTGAACCTATTCACATGTAAGCACATTTGGATGATTGCTATTATAAAGTTGCAATTTTGTAATTGAATTTTAAAAAATCCATTTCTTATTCTAAGTCCAACACATGCATACACACTTCTCTCCCCCCTGCATGGCAGCCACAGCCCAGGTCTGTTTCTCTGTCTAACAAATGGCCTGTTAGATATTGCTCTGTAATCTAATCAACCTGCTTTATGCTCAGTAACTCTCTCCTCTCCTTCCCTCCCCCTCTGACTTCTCTCCTCTGTCTGCACAGGGCAGAACCTCACTTCCTCCAGCCTGGCTTTATAGCATCTCTGATGGGTTTTTCATCATTGTTAAGGCCATCTGAGTTTCCATGTCTTTGTTTAGCAGTGCACACTCCAGGAACATAAACTTGCATGCAAGCAAAACAACAAAAAAATAACCCAGTGGTTTGTGTCACTGACACCAACCCGGGCCAGATGCCACCATTAGCAAATGATCCCCCTGCTTGTCTTAGAAATCCCACAGGAGCCAGGAATCCAATTCAGGTAATTTGACACGGTCGGGTGACATATCTGTGATCATTTCAATACACTGAACACAGTGTGTGTGTGTGTGTGTGTGTGTGTGTGTGTGTGTGTGTGTGTGTGTGTGTGTGTGTGTGTGTGTGTGTGTGTG
>CAEGAF010174531.1:0-23901 GCA_903067075.1 Micropoecilia bifurca | reverse complement strand
TTTGCACTTTTTTACTTGAAACGCCATGTTAAGTTTACTTTCATTTTCGACTAAGATGTAGGACATTTTTTGATATTTCTTTTGCTACTAATTTTATAAGAAAAAAAATCTATTTTTTCAAACAAATGAAGAGGAAGTGCGTTCAAATCAAAACCCACCTGTTAACACACATGGCTAGAAGGATGCAACAGAAACACTCAAATTGCAAAATTGTGTTTTTTATACATTAGTGGAATAACTACAAAGCTTTGCACATGTAATGGAAACACAGTTTAAGGCAACTAAAAGACAAAGCCTTAAAATAATACTTAAAATTCTTGTGTCTCTACATATTTTGCTAGGCAAAACTTAATTAAAATTAATATGCGTGTCTTTCAAATGGTGCTCTAAGTTAAAAATACAATAAATATGAGAGCAAACATTATTTATTATTCATTTAAACTTTCCTGCTGCAGGAAATTGTTGATTCAACTTGCATCAAAAATAACACTCAGCTTCTAGATACGATTATGTTGACTAATCCAAATGTACAAAGGCTCTTCATTTTTTTTTCCACTGATGATGACTATTTTTATCCAATAATGACCTTGATTAAAAAGGGAAATAAGAGTTGCATTAATCCTGAAAATAGGACTTCAATTCACCATCCATGATTAAAAATGTTGTCAAAGGAAATTCATCCCAGAACAAATTGTCCGTAGTTAAAGAACAGCAGCTCAGCTATGATAAGAACATCAATCATGTGGAAGATAATTACCATCCAGGCTGAATCAGTGCATAAGGAAGTGAATGATTTCTCCATCTTGTTAGACATGTGGAACATGAATAACCTGCAGTTTTTATGTTGTTTTTCTTGAGATCCAGCAGTTTTCATTAAGGTCTTTGTGCATTTCAGCTGCATTGTGTCTGCTGTCTGTCAGCATAAATGTGCCTTGGAGAAATGGAGCATCTATAAAGAGTTCAGCCAGTCAGCACATCGCCAATGCTCAATTCATTTTGATTTTCAACGTGATCACCGTAAGGCAGAGGTTCCCAAACTGTGGGGCGCGCCCCCAATGGGGGCGTCGTGCCATTGCAGGGGGGGCATGGTAAGCCGACTGGATGAAAAAAAACAGAACATGAACGCTGTATGCGCTGGGTTTTTACCTTAAAATGACCAACTCTCTGTTATTCCTCTGTCAATTTGATACAGTAGTGGCTTCTGCACTTCCCATATCTGTGTCCTGTCACTTTTATCAGCAGTTAAAACTGTGTTATACGTTATTATCATGTGGTAACCTGTTTTTCCGAGCCGCCTTTAAACCCAACATGAACACTACGACACTCGTGCTGGGTTTACACCTGTGCGGCAGTGAAGGAGACCTGATGCTGCTGCTGTGTGGAGCTACGCAGGTGTTAGAATCATGGCAGCAAACCAGCAAAACGCAAATAATTTTTAACAGTTTTTCCCCAAACTAACCGACTGAGTTGAGTAAAGCTGTTGGATGCAGGTAATGTTACCTAAAAGATGACTAGCTAATATCAATACAGCAACTTAAGCTTAACACGTAGCCTGTAGGCTACTCATGTTGTTGTCTATGCCCAGCTACGTACATTCATTTTGCCCCCAAAAGAAGTCGATTTCTAAGAATCCTCTCTAACCCTCCCACCCCTTGCCACACGTCATTCAACCAGACAGCCATTTGTAATCCATAGGGGGCCCAGAAAATGTTTGGAAATCATTGGGGGGATGCAGGAGAAAACGTTTGGAAACCACTGCTGTAAGGTATAGCAAAAAAAAACAGAATATTTTCCTTTTTGGAACATTATCATGTCTTTAAATCTGATTAAAACCAACAAAGTTGTGCTTAAACATGGTTATTTGCATGTTTATTTCCTTCATCTCCTGCTTTTGGAGAAAATGGGCTATAAGTGATATTTTCTTCCAGCGGAATATATTAAGGAATTACTTCCTTAATATATAAGGAATCTTATATAATCTTATATAAGGAATATAAGGAATCTTATATCTTGCTGTATAGTTACTTGTCAATTAATTTTGTCTGATTTCAAATGTACTAAAACATTTGCACTAGAAACAACCTAAATAAGATGGTAAGATCTTGTGTTTTTGATCACAAAAATGGTCTGGTATGTTACTGGTCTGTAACATACCAGTTACACACTGATGACCAGAATGAGAAATGAGAAATTATTCACACAGGTCCTTACTTTGCCAACACAAGGTGGTTTCTATGGCACCAACAAGTTCTAGGACAATATTCAATGTTTCTCTTATGTACAAAAACTTGTTTCATGGCTGCAGACAAACAAGTGCTCTTGAAGTCTCAAAGAACTATGACCTTGTGCTCAGATGACGGACCAATCATTAGATTTACAGACATAAAAACACTTGCTACTCCAAGTTTCCCTTATAAAGCCCTCCTTTGTATGTTAGTTTACAGTTTGAAGTCTAAAGTATTAAAATATTCAATGTTAAGATGTTTCTGGGACATCACTAAATGTAATATTTACACTTTTACTCATAGTTCCACTCAAGTTTACAAAATCATCACTGAAAAGAAACACTTATTTATTTGAATCCTTCTTTTTGAAGGATGAATATGAAGGTGAAACAAAAAAATAATAATTTCTCGAACTTTTAAAACAAGAACTTGAGGAACGGGTTTAAAGTTACAAAAATGGCCCATTACGGATACATAAATCTGAACCTTTTGTTTGGACTTCAGTTTCTTTCATGTTTTGTTTATTTTCTTACAACTTACATTTTGGTTTATCCATTGTCTCATTTCATTTATGAGTCTTATTGTTTTAGTATTTAGTGTGTCTTCTGCTTGTTTTTTATTTTAGCTTAAGGTTTATTTCCTTCTTTCTCCATTCTGTTTTGCTTTGTTTATGTCATGATGTGGTGTTGGTTGTTGGTGAGGAGAGAACGCCGAGACCCAGGTAAGATGAAGATGATGATATTTAATGAAAAAACCACGGGAACAGGACAACGGAGGAGCAACGAGGAACAACGGGGAAACAGGTACACATGACGTACTTACGACATTGACAAATGACAAGGACCCGACGAGGAACAGAGACAACAGAGGGGACTAAATACACAAGAGGTAATCAAGAGAACGATACACACCTGTGAAACAACGGGGAAGACGCAGAGACAGGACTCACAGGGAACAGGACTACACAGAAAACTCAAAAATAAACACTGAAAAACACAGATCCTGACAGTTTATTTTACATCCTTCCCTCTGCTTCCCAGCTGTTTATCATTTCCTTATTTGCTCCTTAGTCCAGCTGCACCCACTCACCTGTAATTAGCTCCTCTTATTCTTTTTGTCACTCCCTCAATATTTAATCTCTCGATTAATTTAATCCTCGCTGACTCCTCCATCTATATTTCTTTTATTTACCTAATTCTCATTTCTAGCCCCTGAGTGTTTGTTTATTTTTTTAAAGACTTTGCTTTGCTCCATAACTCTCTCTCCATTTGGGTCCTTCCCTATTTCAACCATGACATTAGAAATATTGCCGAAAAATTGTGGGTTGCACTTTAAGTCCAGGTTTCTGCCAGAAATCAGGTGAATTCAACTCATTTTGCCATAAAAAGTGGTCAAATATCCAAGCAGAATAATTTAAGAAACTTTGTTGATGCATACAAAAAGGTGAGAGACATTCAACCAAATGATGGTAGAAGATGTATGGATAAACTACTGCCTACACGCATCATTTTGATCTTGCGCACATTACAGAAAATCCCAATTAAATTCCAATTCTTGACTTTATAAAACCTCAAATGATTCAGTTAATAAACAAAAGCTCAAAAAAAGTTAATCTGTGCTTCAGACCTCTATAATTTTTCTCCTTACTTGTTATTTACACACATGTTCCCTGATAAGATAAAATAAACATCCTCATGAATACAGTGCAAGTTGCTTTCACATAAGAACCAGTGTTTGGTTTATCTCTCAAAACACTATAAGCTTCAAAAGTGAAAACAATTTCTTTTAAGATCAGAGGCAGTTCAGAAGATTTTCTTCTTATTTTACATAGACAATGTGAAGTGACTTTCATTTGTGCTTGAAACACCATGTTGATGCAAACATGACTAATTTCCCTTGGAGAGAAAGCAACTTATATCTTTACCAAGATTGAAAATCATCTAAATCCCATCTTAGAACTTTATATAAATGATTTATGGGGAATTAGTTTGTGTTTATATTGTTTTCTGTGGGAAAAAAACACCATGCTAACTCAAATTCTTTGTTAGCAAACCGTTTGCAGAAAAAACAAGATGTTGCAACAGTTACACAGCATATCTCATGGAAATCCATGGTCAGGCATTAACCAGCAACTGCATCTTACAGCAAACGATTAAAGCAGGTGATGTAACCAGACCTGTAGTAGCATCTTTGAGTTTGTGAAAAGTAAGTTAAATGTATATCCCAGTAGAGAGGGATTTCTTTTAGCCAGCTGCTGTTACTAAGAGAAATCGTACATATGAAAACTCATCCATGTTCCATGATCCAAAGTCGTGTTGAAGGTCAATCATTGCCTTAGCTCATCTCATCCACACAACCTTGAGCAAGACATCCAGTCTTGTTGCTATCAGCGGTTCATTAAAAATCAAAAAGGTGTTGCTTGCATCAGTATTCATCCCCCCCACCGCGCCCAAATCAATACTTTCTAGTTCTACCTGTTTCTGCGTTTACAACTACAAGTCTAGCCAGGTGTTACTTTACCAGTTTCAAACATCTAATGTCTAAACCTTCGGACTCATTTGGATTTGTTTGTGTTTTGATTGGATCATTCTAACTTTCTAGAACCATTTAAGTCTTGGTTTGACTAGACGTTTTGGGTTGTCTTGTCTTCTCAAGGCTTTTGCAGCTGTGCTGTGATTAGCTGGTCTCTATATTGGACATCTTTTCTGCATAAACCCACCAATTATGGAACAAGCCTCACCATGCATGTGATGGAGAAACTGAGCCGTTTCAAAGGGCATATTCACACTGTTTAGTCTGGTATAATCGAACTCTGGTTTATTTGTTTTTAAAGTCCGGTTCGTTTGGGGAGGTGTGAATGCATAATTGAATTCTGATGCGCCTAAAAACCTAGATCCAGGTGTGGTTGAAGTGAACTCTGATGCATTTTGGATGTACATGTGAAAGCCAAGCAGACTGCAGACTGCTCCAAAAGCAGGAAATGGACTACAGTGCAGGGAATCATGGGAAAATACAATCAGGACACTTGAGTCAAGTGCTAGCAGGAGAACTAGTCAAAAAAGAAATCCTACAATAGATAAAATCTGACATCATTCCGTTTTTGTTCACATTTTGTGAAGGAGGAAGCTGAGCTCGCCGACTTCTTCAAAGGTGTTCATGTCATTTCCTTCAGTGGGTTTTGTGCAGCGCCCCCATATGTGAGTTTTGGGTTTGGCTCATTTCACACAGCTCAGTGTGAAAGTGAACCACAGCAGCTGAACATGTAACAAATCTCGGATGTAAATAATCAGAATTGTCAGGAATATCATGTCTATGAACTGAATTCTCAGGTTTTCCGTTTTTGCAGTATGGATTCCCGTTGCTACGCTTTGTAAAATCCTCATTGTCATGGACGCATATGCAGCATATTGATTGAGCTTTTAAAGCCAACGTCTTCAAATCAGGAAATGTAGCATTTCAGTGCACTATGTTAATCCTCTGAGCATTTGAACCTTCACTTCTTCACTGACTGATGAGCTAAGTGGCTATTTTAGGGGCTGCAGGATGCTGAGAGTCTTGCAGAGCATGACATGAGCCCCGAGCTTCACCACAGGACTGAAAGAAAGTTTGAGCGGGTGGCTGCCAGCTTGACTGACTGATTTCTGAGATTCGAATGCAGCGGGGGAGGCCCTAAGAAGGGCTATGAAGCATGATATTAGACCCCGAGGTTCACAGCGGGAAGCTTCAGAGTCCTAACAACCTCTCAGCTTCCCTGACCCGTCAGAGTCTGACATCTGCTCTCATCTGGAACAAAACGCTGCGGAAAGAAAGAAAGAAGTTGAATCAGCAGCGTGGAAAGCAGACAGCAGACTGAACCCGCTATTAGGACAGGGTGTCTGTCAACACGTTACTCAGTGCTTTGAAAACACTGGTGGGTTTGGTTTGGTTCAGAGCTGCTAATCCGACACTGAACTGTCACAGATCACTGGATGGCATAACATAAGTTTAACTTACTGCTGGTTTTGTCACATTATGAATCGCCCACATTTCTGAACAGATCAGTCCAAAATATGGCTTGGGCCATTATTTTATGAACGTGACAACAAGCAGGTACTCAAGAAATTTGATATAAGTTTATGTATCGTTTGTGCAGCTCCAAGAATAGTCTGATTGTCACGTCACATCGTTCTGTCAGTGCACGGTGCTTCCAGTTGTCCTTGTGGAAACACTGGAGTGCAAGTCTTTTATATGTTTTTAAGTATTGTTGTGTATCTTGTCTTTGTTCTTTTTTATCTCTATGTTGACAAATCAGTCAATCAACATGAAGATTTCTCTGGCAACATGGAGGAACTCCTTTAAATCCACAGCAATCAGATCCCTAAGTTTGTCATAGTAACTTGAAAGTACAAAACTAAATTAGTTTAATTGAAACGCTGCAACTTTGAAAAAAAATGTTTTCTGATAGAAACTTTTTGCACTAGAGTGAGGCTGTTTTAAACACGAGTCATGTGATCAACTACCAAACAGGACAAAGAAGTTTACAGGAAGTCGCAGGATGATTGTGGTTTGTTTTTGTTTTTTTCGGACAATGTGCAGCTGGTTCCACCAGAGATCTTACAGCATCGTAAACAGTTCGTAAAAAGTTGTGTCATTCCACGGTGTTCAAGCTACAGCCCTTCTGTAAAACGGCCGATTACAATCTCCCATGCATAGCAGCTCCCAAGTTTAAGAAACTTGTCCCTCCAATGCCTAAAAAACAGACATACGTCTCCTCTGATTGGCTGATGGATGATGAGACTAGAGCTGTGGCTGAATTATAAATATATTTCTTGTTTACATCCAACACTGAGATGATTTTTAACGACATGAACTTATTCACATGTGATTTTAATTTCCTTTTTCATTTAATGAAAGCACCACAATTACAAAAATATGTGTTTTTTAGATTAGCAGAATATGAAGAAAGATTTGTGCATATTTGTAATAGAAATGCAGCTTTTTAAATAATTTTTTTAGCTACATTTATACATTGTTTTTTGTATGCTTTGTTTGTGTACTTTGATGTTGTTCCGTATGTTTGAAATGCCTGGTTGCAAAGTAAATTCATACCTTGGGAGACAATAAAGGAACTGAACTGAACTACTGAACTGAACTGAACTGAATTACAAAACTACTGATTTGATTGTTCATATGTGCAAACTTCAGTCAATTGCATCATTTGTACTCTGCAAACGTTTGAAAAAAGAAACTTGATAGCTATCTTTTACAGTGCAAGTATTGCATACAGTATATTTATTATAAATGGAAAGGGAATTAAAATGTAGGGCAAAGCAGACGGCAGATGTTGTCAGGGATTTGATTGATTGGTGTCAGTTTATTCCAGTCACAGACTCCTGCACTGTTCTTAGGGCTGTAACCTTAACAAAAAAAGCCAGTTTGTCTACATATACACTTTGATAATTTATTCTAATAACCTGTTTCACATTCCTTGCTAATAACATAATTTCCTGCTGTTCTCCAAATGCTAATGCATTTAGCGCAGCCGCAGGCTCCGTTTTCCATTCAAATTAAGTTTCTGCTTCATATTTTCTCCTCTGCCTTTTTTTACATGCCGTCTTCATCCTGCATGTTCCTGCAGGTGCCTTTTCTTCTTTCTCTGTTTCCCTCTCTCCCCATATTTCCATCAGTCTCTGACATTTTCTCTGAACAGTCCCTCCTGTCAGAACTGACACTTGTTTACCTTCCACCAATCTCCTGCTGACAGCAGCAGCGCTGATCTGAGCAAGCTATTTTTCCTTAGTTGTAAACATCCATTACGGACCACCGACAGAGAGGGGAGGGTGGGGGGGGGCATGTGAGATCACATAAGGTGTTCTTGCACAGCTGATACATTTCAGGTGTCTTCAACTAAAACCAGCCTTGTAGAAAAAAAACAAACTCTGACCTCAATTTCCCAACAGGTGCAAACGCTCTGACCACAAAAGTTCAGCATTTTGCTGGTTTTAGCAGAAGGAATTTTGCTCCTGTGTGCAGCAAATGAAAGGAGAAGATAAAGATGAAGCAGAATTATAAAACACTGGCAGTAGCTGTGTTTCCATTACAAATATGTGAAAACTTGGTCTATATTCTCCTAATGTCAAAAAACAGAATTTTGCGACTGCTGTGTTTCCACTAAATAAGAAATTAAATTAAAAACGTAAGTGAATGAGCTTATTCTGGTGGTAGGTCACTGAAAAACACAGCAGCAACGGATATAAACATATAAGAGATATATTTACAATTCAACCATCAGAGAAGAAGTCATTGACTCATTCAGGCATAGGAGCAATAAGCCTTTTAAACTTGGGAACGGCTACATATGTGGTGTTTTGGAGAAATTGTAGTCTGCAATTTTACAGAGGAGCTTTGGATTCAAACATGTTGGAATGACACAAACATTTTATGAACTGTGCGATGCTGTGAGACCTTTGGTGGAAAACAAAAAAAAATCATCCTCCTTTCACTTCCTGTTGTCTTCTTCTGCGTTTTTGACAGTAGTATCATCTGGCTGTTGCTTATGTGGCTCGTGATGTGGAAAAACGTTCTATGTAGCTGAAAACCATCTCATCCGACCGTGCAAACGTTTTAACAAAAAGCATGAGCTTTTTTAAATTGCCGTGTGTCCAGTAAGCAAATTTACTAATATAAATTTGAATTTCTGCAACTATATGGTCAATAATACAAACATAGCCACACCCCTCCAACTCCCTGTCTGCACTCACCTGTGAAAATGGCTGCAAACAGATGCACAATTATACAACCTTACATCTTTGAAAAGCAGAAGTAGAGCCTCCTGCAAAACCAACACAAAAGCAGCAAGTGAATTCTAAATGGTGAGTGAACAACAAAACGCTTGTCTTTTCCAGCAGCCATTGTAAGATGCACACAGCAGTAAAACCAGTTGACCAAACATGATGGAGCTCTGCGTAGGTTGCTAGGTGACAGGTCAGGCCTCACTGGGGTTGCTAAGGAACGACATATTCCCAGTTGAATGTGGCTCTACAATCTGAGAGTTTTTGAAGCGGCTCATTTTCCAGACTCCAAAATAGTTCAGTTTACCGCTAAAAGACAGCTGATTGTTTTTTTAAGAGCTTTGGTTATTTTTTTTAGAAGCAATAGAAAATCAAATGGAGGTGCAGAAGCATCTGTTATGCAAATAGATCCCCTTTAAGAAAAGCACTTACAACATTGTGCCAAATTAGTTGATCCATCGGTTGGTATTGATTAGAAAAGGAAAGTTATGATTCTGAACTGTTAGCATGGGTGTGTTTTTTGTTTGTTTAGTTTTTGTTTTGTTTTTTCTTTGCGTCACACTCCTGCTCCGTCCCATCAAAGGTCAGACTCAATCTGTGCTGACACTAATGCTCATACTTGACAGAATATAAGTTAAACACCTCATCTCCCATCAGCACTTTGCCACAAAAGGTCAAGCAATCATTGAACAATTCAGCGTTTTTGTTGCAGAGCTGCTGCATTCCTCTGAGCCCTCGACTGTCCCAGCAGTCGCCACCAAAATGTCACCAATGGTCACCATCCCGATGCTTGACCTTTACAGCTATATCTAAATTGTGAGCTGAACATTTCTGAAGAGCTCAATTACAACACTGTAATAATCCTTCTAGCTGTTTATTTAGCCCACTGGCTGTTTGAATTGTTTGAACTGTTGAGCGTAACATGGAAATAATGGGGTTTGAACTGAATCAGAGTGAAACTGTTTGTCCTTCAGTGGCTGCAGGTTGAATTGGTTAATTGATTATTTCTGCTCTGGTGCCACTGAGGTAAATTAGGACCTGAAATAGTGATGTAATGAGGTGATCTGCAGATTCAACATGACGATGACGAAGTTTTAAGTCTCCCAAAAGGTGTTCATAGGCTGAGAGATGCAGAAGCCGTTTATTCATAATTACAGTCATTTGCGTACTGCCTCGAATAATTACCTGCTTAATATTCTCTTTCTGTCACAGCTGAGCTAATTAATGCTATGACCTCAGCTGAAAGGGGAAAAAGGCTCACTTTATCATCTGTTTCTTCTTGTAATGGATAAATATTTAAATAAAATCTGACACCACAAATGTTGACATTCTGCAGACCTGAATTTAATTGTGATTGAATGACTGTTGTACTGTAATTAAGAACATTTTTGGTCTTTGGCTTTTAACAAAGATTAGGAACCAAGTTTACCAAAATCACATTAAGTGTAATTTGCATAGTTTGTTCTACTAGCCAGGGGAAAAAAATCACCATAAATGTATTTTAAAATTATAATATTTAATTGGGACTAAAGAATTTGTGGAGTTAATTAAGATAAACTGCACTCAGTTGCAAATTGGATCAGTTATTTAATCTGGATAAATTACTTGTATTTTATTTTTTTAAATGTGGTTAAACCCGTTTTAGAATAACTATTGCTTAAATATTATTAAATATTATTGTTTTCAGTATTTCCAAGGTCCATCAGGCTTTGCATAAACTCCAAAAGTAAAAAGTATCTTTGTTGACGTCAACATCACGTATCAAAAGATGGAGGTGAAAATATCAGAAAAATCAACACCAAGCATCACATTGATACTGTAGTTTCAGATTCACTCTTGAGATTTTACATACCAAAATATACAGCAACAGTTGAAGCCTCAACAATGTGCGATACAGAAATCGGTACATTTTAAATAAACAAAAAACAATTGTAAAGTAACTGACAACAATCCCAATAAATCACAAAAACTTAAACTTAAAAACCATTAAATAACATGTGTAATATGTGTTTAATCATTACTTTTTCCATAATGTCTCGATTTCTCTGCAGCTGTTCTTTATCTAATCATTGAACTCACCTGTGCAGGTTCCCCATAAATCAATATCACAAACATAAATGCTTCACAGACCAAACTTTTTTTTTATTTGTTGTTAGTAGCTTTTATCCATTAAGCTTCCCTGTTTTCTCTGAATTATTTAAATCATAAAGTCTTAATTCATTTTCTACTCTGAGATTAACATACACAAAGAGCTGTAATACAGATAAACACATCAACAAATATATTAAGTAAAAATCTAAATAATAAGAGGCGTCTGTATCTACTAACTTTCAAGAATATAAATAAAAGAATCTGTGAAACCTTAAAAAAGTGGTGAAGAGGAATTTTAAATGGTGCTCAGTTTGTAATTATGATTCACTTCTTTCACCCAACAAATGATTAATGCAGGTTTATTCTGAGGTCAAAATATAAACCAGCCCATTTTTTGCAAAACAGTTTATCATTGAACTCCTGTTGCTAGACGGCCAACCTTGGATTTTTGGATTTTCTGTGGCAGCATCCTTACATTTCTTCCATTACCAGAGCTTAACTGGGTTTAGTTTTGTTGTTTGTAGAAGTGCGAGTCCATCAGCTCTGTGTAATTACCGTCCATTTGACACAGTCCGAGGCTTTCGTCTGGAATATGAATGAGCAAATAAACATACAGAGGACAGAATTAAAGAGACACCTGGAGTCTCAGCAGTGTCTGAAACACAACGTTAACCTAATTTATGAATTATTTCATATTCAGGTATGTAATCTACTTCCTCCAAGAGGGAAATTCCTGCTCTGATTTATTCATACTAGCTATTATACCACAGAACTGTCATTGATGTCTTTGACACGTTGAAGTGCCCTGCTAAAACCAGTTTAATTGTAAGTTTCTCATAAGAATATTTTACTTGGACATTAATGGTTTGGTCCAGGCAATTTTACCTCACTTCCTGTTTACCAACTTTCGATGAACCCACGAAGAATTCGGGCCTTTCAAGCTTACTTGGTACTGACCTCCTTCTGGTATGCTAATCCTAAACTCACAAAGACTTGCTTGTAAATTAAAGCCTTTCATTGAAGTTCTCTCAAAAAGACTCGTTAGTGGCAAAAGGAACAAAATCACTTTTGAGATAGCTGACGAAAAGCGTGTTAATTGCTGAGTGTCTTGGCAGTGAAATTGGAAAGACATGAATATCAGACAGAATAGCTCTTATCCCTGGTATTTAAAAATGGATAAATTACCTTTCCTGCCTAAAATCATGCTCTAAATTTGACTTCAATTATACCCTGTAATGAAAATCAAAAGCAAGAAGGTAAAATAAATTGGGAAGGTTACCCATGACATGCTATCCTTTTGCATCTTTTAAAAAGAAAACAGGTTTCCCATGTGAGCCGAGCGCTCTTTCAGCTCAGATAAGCGCCATTAAGCCCTGCGGTGAAAGGCAACCGAAGACCCCCAGCAGCTCGTCAAGTCCCAGATGCCAGACTAATGGGCCTGCTGACTAATTGTATCTCATAGGCTTCAACTGGAGAGCCTAGAAATCATGTTGCAGGGATCCTACACATCCCAGCAAACCTGCAAAGCGCATTTTAAAGATCCAGATCACAAAACAACCCAGGGCATCACCTAAGCATCACTTACACCTAAATTGGACGCATTCTGAAAAATTCAGTTTATGCACATTTTGTTACCTCCATCTTGGTCTCTACTGTGTATAAAATCATCCAAAATAAAACACCCAGCTGTTTTTCCAAAATAAGTTAATGTTTTCTGGTGTTACACAGGCATTCTGCCGTTACCTAGAAACCCCAGCCAAGCCCAGGGTGTTACCTAGCAACCCCAGAAGAGTTCCAGCACCTTTGGTCAGCTGGTTTTACCGCTGTATGTTTTGTACAGCTGGAAAAGACGAGTGTTTTGTTGTTGACATTCCGTCCAGAAAACTGTTACGGTCACTGACCTCTAGGGGCTCCCTTTCTGAGACAGCTCTGTGTCTCTCTGTGTCTCTGGCTGAGGAAGATGGAGAGCATTGGGGCTTGTCAGCCAACCTCCAAAAAGCAGCAAGCTGCAGATGCCAGATCTCTTCTTTTGTTTGTCCTGGGCCTTGACCTGTGATCCTGTTTGAGGATCACAGAGCTGACTGTGTTTGTGTGGGAACTGAACTGATCTTGCTGTGAGCATCTTTGTGAATAATCGACTAAGATGTGTTTCTGTTCAGAGGTTGAAGCTCTCTGCCATTTTTGTTGTAAATTGTTTTCTCTTGTTTTGTGGCTAGTAAGGGAGTTTAGGTTTTGTATTTTCGGTAACACGTTATTTGAAGGGGAGTGAATAAGACTCACATGCTACTGTCATAAACATGACATAACTCCTGTCATGAACATGAATAAGCCTTCATGAATATTTATGACTGTTGCCATAAAGTGTAATTCGGTAAATTATGACACTTTTAATACAAAGTTGACATTATTCAAAATGTCTTTGTTATGACAACTTGACATTAATCAATAAATCATTACTGATATAAATTTGTTACAAAGGTTTTACTGATTGCACTTTAAAAATTAGGTAACTTTATGTTATTAAAGGTAAAGTTTAAACAGTAATGGTTTATTAGTTAATGTCAAGTTGTAATAACAAAGATGTTTTGAATAATGTCAACTTTGTATTATAAGTGTTATAATTTACCGAATGACGCTTCATGACAACAGTCATAAATATTCATGAAGGTTTATTCATGTTCATGACAGGAGTTATGTCATGTTTATAACAGTTCATGTCAGTCTTATTCATCCCCCTTCAAATAAAATGTTACCGTATTTTCTTTTAGTTCTTCTTTACAAAGTGGTTGTTTAATTTTATATTTATAAGGGGGAGTTTTGTTTATTATTTTGGCCTTGGAGACCCTGAAGCATTAAGCTCCCCTGTGTTTTTTTCTCCTGTAGTTTTATCAGAATTGTAAAATAAATTATATTTTTGTTACTCATCAACTGTGCAGATTACTTTTTGTTTTATATTAAAGCCCAGTGCCAGAATTTACTGTGGGGACTCTAGGGGTTGTAACAAAACATTTGCTGCATTTTTTTTTCTGATTATGCTGGAGGCTCTACTTCGATAAATTGTCCCTGTAATTATTGCAGTAAATGACCTGAAATGATAAAAAGCAGAATTGTCAAAACCAGATTGGGCTGCAAAAGAAACGAGTGATTATGCAAGAAATCAAGATGAATGACTGAAACTAAATTTAAATGACAGTCAAAGTCCATGTTATGAAAACTAATGATGTAAATAAAAACTGCAACTAAATCAGGAGTAAGAGAGAGAAAAGTTTCACTGCCTCTAATGAAGCTGCTGTGAAGTTTCCACTGGATTCTTCTCTGTGAGGAATTAAACTAAGGAAATTGAGACAGGATGTGGTGCAATAGGGATTAATTCTCATCTGACCTTTGACCTGTCAGCCTCATCCCACACAGCATCTGTCTGAGGGGCAGAAGAGATTGAACCCGACTCTGAAGGTCCTCCTGTGTCACTCAGTCTGAATGAGAACAGAACCCGACCCACACAAAGAGCAGAAAATCAATTTAAAACAAATTCAGATTCAGAAACTTCATTCTCTTTATGGGTTTGAGCAAGAACTTCTTTTTTTCTGATTTAATGTAGAGAGGTAGAAAATTGCACATTTAAATTTAAGTGGCATAAATGTTTAACAAGTCCTAAAATAAATGTGATTGCTGTACAATAATATCACTTAGATCTCCCAACAATATTTATAATGCAGCTCTTATTTTTTCCAATTATTAGATTTGTTTGTGTTTATCATTTTCCGGCTCGTCATTATGGTTCCTTCACTGTGTTTCACCTTTGGAAGTTGCAGTTTTATTGCAGATGTAAATAGACTCACACCTTCCAAGATATTCCAGTTTTGTCTTGTCAGTAAATGATGTCAGACTTAATGATCAAAATGGTTTGGGAGTTTTATTTGTGCTGTGTGGGTCAACGGTTGTCCTAATTTCTGCTTAGAAATTACTCAGGAAAAAACTGTGATCCAAAATTGATTTCTCTTAAAAACTATTGAAAACCTACTAAGGATGTTTTCACACCTGAAAGTCTGGTTCTTATATTTTCAGCAGCAAAATCAAAAACATAGCAACCAACAGATTTGAAATTCCTGAGAAATTGAAGAGTGTTCAAAGGATGATTTAAACATTTTTGAAAAATGAGTGCAGCACAACAACAGAGTAGTAATGCATCTCTTAGCAACAATCCTTTCAGTACGCAGATGTCTGCAGCTAATGGGGAAAATTCTTTGGTTAAATTACTCTGGAAGCAGGAGAACAGAAAATAAAACGCTAAACTAAGAGCAAAACGATAATCTGCTTAACCAGAGCAACAAATAAAGACGCTATTAATATCCTAAAAATGTTTAAGAAACAAATAGTTAAGACTGTGAGTCTCGAATTAAAGTAAGCAATGAATTTGTTTAATTAAAACAATCTTTTTCTCCGTATTTTCTCGGAAAAACACTCAAAAGTGAAACATTTTTTACTTTAAATTATTCTGTTACGAAGGTCAAAACCAAATTTGCTTTTGAAACTCAGAAATGTCCATGTTTTTTCTAGAAAATATCTCAAAATTTTCAAGTTAAGTTTTTCCTGAGAAAAAAAATTGAAGTCGAACATTTTCCATGTCAAAAATTCAACATTTTTGGCTTTTGAAAAGTACAAAAATCGCCAGTTTTTCTGGAAAATTTGTGAGATAAATGTCAACATGTCTGAGTTGGTTGGCAGGAATCCTTTTCTACCTAGACTGGCCGCGATGCACCGTTGCACCTGCCGTCTGTAGGAACATGTGGGATTATTTTTAGTGGGACAAATGAAAGATCTGAATATAACTTCTTTTGTGAGGTTATTATGGGTCCATCTGTGCTACAACAATCTCAGTGAGACAGCAGAGGCCTTCAGCACATTCAGCTGCTGTCAGGTGCAATAATGGTCTTCAGCCAAGAGCCACAGAGAGGAAGAGAAGAAAAAGGATAAAAGGACAGATTGTAGGTAATCGGAGAAGGAGACGAGGAGCGAGAGCAACAACAATCAGTCAACTTTTCTGAAACGTGCTCCAAAAAAAACACACAACTAAAGAGCATCGGAGAAAGAGAGGAAATAGAAGATGGGAAAATAAAGGGTGTTTTTGTGAAGGAATAAAGGTTGTTTTTGTGTCTCACATCAGCCTTTAAGGTGCCAACGTGGAAATAAAAGACAGATTTCATCTGCTGGCAGGAGGTCAACGAACTGAGACGAGACACAGAAGGTGTGTGTTCAAGTGGTGAATGGAGCTCAGTGGGGAGATCAAACAAACACACACAGACACATTTATTCTGAATCTCACGTATATCAAGGTCAAATCTCAGTCATCTAATCTGCTGATGAGCTATTCATGAGGCCAGGAGGCAGACAGGCTTTGTGCCGATGTGAAAGACCCGAGTCTAGACGGTCGGCAAGCATAAAGACTCTTACAGTAAAACGCTGAGCGGTCTGCAGAAACGTGAGTCTTCCTCTGAAAACGATTCTCAATTTACTAAAAAAATCAACATCAAAGAGAAGGCACTGGGTTGATGGGTAATGTTTCACACAAAACATATTAAAGATACATAAAGTCTTCAGGTTCTGGATGCTCTGCATCCCCACGACCAAAACCAAACACGGAGAAGCAGCTCTTCAGTTTAATGCTCTTCTAATCTCATACAAACTTTCAAAAAAACTGCAAAGTAGCTGAAACACTGACTTCCTGTAACTCTAAAAGTCCACCTGCACAAATTTGAATAAAAGAAATAAATTTGCTTATTGAAAACACACCAATTTTGAAAAAGTTCATGTTTTCCAATAAAAGGTTTTTTCGGAAGGTTTTGCTGCCGTATCAAAATTGGTGAATTTTGCAAAACCGCATTTGAAAACACTTCTTCTCATCACACATGTTTGTGTACAGCAGCAAGACAGTCATTTGTAGCCACTTCGCTCCTTGGACAACGTGCAGCTGGTCCACCAGAGCATCACAACATCACAAAGTTCATGTTAAGTGAAGTCCAAAGGTATTAAATCCAAACGAATCGTCGCTCCAATGAGAGAAGGAGACGCCAATATGAACATCTCGCATTTACATCCATGATTTTTAATGAATTAAAACATTAACTAGCTAATGTGATTTTAATTTCCTTTCTTAGTTATTGGAAAAACCACAACTGAGAAGTTATTTTTGCAGAATATCAGAAAAGATTTGACACATTTGTAACAAAAACAAAGATAGCCTCACTGTCAGGTGTTTTAAGTTCACAATACAATGTTCCAATATTATTTTACTTAAAAATATTAAACAAAAGTCTCCAATAACAGAAAACTGTTACTAAATTAGTCTTTAGCATTAACTGCAGATTTTGGGCGGATCTATCAGTCAGTTGACTTTCTTTCCTCTGTGGCTGATGTTCAGACTTCTGCAGGTAAATAAGATCATTTTCACTTCTAAGTATCACCTAAAATTAAGAAAATCAAGTCAATCCATCCATCAGTCTGCCGGTTCAAAAAGCTTCTTACACAGGAATCCAGATTAGATTCATCCATTTTAGGAAACACTTGATGTAATGTTGAATGAGTTTATGATTTTACAGAAAAGATGAAAAGCTGAAATCATCACAAATTGACTCTAAATAACAAAAACAGTTGTTATGTTTTGATGAATCTATTGCAAACATGTTTAATTGCTTCCATCACTTCCTGGATTCATTTAGAGAAAGAAGTTCAGTTTGTGTCTCTTGTGAATTTTCAGTCTGAATGACAAAAATAACCTCCACAATGTTAAGCTGTTAAGTGGAGCGAGTTAAATTTGTCTCCTACAACTTTAATGGTGAGAGAGTATTAAAGACATTTAGCACACAAAAGGACCTACAATAAATGAGACAGATGCTTTGCAATAATGGAAATGTGGGGTAATTAGCATTTCTCAGAACTAACAGGGAGGATAATTCAAGATATGTTGGCATGTCTTGGTTTTGTTCTTGCTTTATTGTTCTTTGTGGAAGTTTTGTCACAGCTTTTATTGAACACTAATTTTCTTATCTGATAAAACGAGAGAAAAAGACACAGAGCTCCAGTAAAATCATACATAAGTTCACAAAATATCTGCAGCAACCACAAACATTGACACTAAAACGATGAACTTGCTTAGTGATAATATTTGTTTACCAGGATCCCTGAAATGTAATTGTATCAGAGAAGAAAAAAACTGACAGACTTAATTTTGTTTTCCGTTTTCTAAAAAATTTATCTACTGTAATTGGCTGTTCTTTCATCCAGCCTGTCTTCCAGTCCATCTGTTCATTCATCCTTTCATCCAGGTTTCATGGGGGCTTAAGCAGAATTTAATTTAGATTTGGTGGAATCGTAAGAAAGGGCCAAGTTCATTTGGCTGAGCTTAAAAGCAATCAGGGATAATTGATGATTATTATTCGCTGAGACGTTTTTGCGAACAAGCTCAGCTCAAACACAAAGGAAAGATTAAACTTGTGGCATCAGACTGTAACTATAGTAACACATCCATCATCTAATGAGTATTACTTCATGCATGTCTCCTTTTGCATGTTTTAATACTTCCATTTGAGTCTCAACTTCTTCTAAAACATTCAAAGCTCTTTTAAAAAAAACACCCAGCTGTTTTTTTTTCCTTTTTAGTAATCAATTAGTTTTTGAAATTAGGCGTTTCAAAAACTTCCCTATTCTTAAGTCACATTCAACAGGGTATTTTTTGTTACCTAGCAACCCCAGCCAAGCCCTGGCTGTTACCTTCCAACCCAAGTGTGCTCCAGCATATTTGGTCAGCTGGTTTTACTGCTCTATGCGACGTACAATGCCTGCTGGAAAAGTCGAGCGTTTTGTTGTTCATTATCATCCAGAATCCACATGCTGCATTCTTGTTGGTTGTCCAGGAGGCTCAACTTCTACTTTTCAAAGATGCACGGTTGTATAGTTGTGCCTCTGTTTTCAGCCATTTCCATGTGTGAATGTAAAGATTGAGTTGAGGTGTGAGGGGGGGGGCAGCAGCACCTTATTTTGATTTAAAGAGACAAGACACAATAAAACAGCTCAAAATAGACAGAAATGGCCAGATTAAAACCTCATTATCTAAGAATGAGTTTGTACAAAAAATGTAATTAAAAAAAATTACATTTTAACCTGTGGTCGTATCCTAACCTGTTCAAATAAGTTTAGTAGGTCACCTTTAACATATTTATGCTGAATTTGCTCAAACCTTTATGGGAAATCCTAAGTTCATGGATTCTGTCGAAGTTTGAAACAATTGAATCTGATTTCACCAAACATTTAGCTATGAAAATTCATGTCTTAAATATTCCTGTTGCTCCAACCTGAATGGCTCAATATTTGGATGTGTGACCAACACAGACTGACAGACTTTGTTCACTTCTTCTGCTTCACTAAAACGACAGGCAGAAACTCAACGTTATCACAAATTCACCTTCTGTTCGCTGAAAACATTTATAAGAACAAGTAAATGGCGCTAAGATTTAAATAAGAAAAGAAGGAATTTTGTTTCTTTCTGTACTTTTCAGCTTAATCCCAGTTTTTATTGTCACATTAACAGAAGTGAAGTAGAGCTTCAGCTCAGTGGAACGACATATTTCCTGATGAACTATTTCCTTTAGCTGAGCTGTAATCTAGTCATATGTCTCAATTACTGATCTTGACTGTGGCCTTTGGAAATGTTTTATTAACCATTAGGCCCTTTCTAAAAAAAATTCTCAAGATTCTGACTATTTCTTAGAAATCTGATTTCTTTTCTCATCATTCTGACATTTTATTTCAGAATTTACTTTAATTGTAAAATTTTGACATTTTTTTCTCAAAATTCTGACTTTAACATCTGAGATCAAACTCATTTTTGACTTTTCAGTGGCCCTGATCCTCTTCTGTACCCAAAAACCGGAAGAAAAGGAACAAGTTGAACTGAAATATATGACCTGAAAAGGACCTTCTCTAAAAATAAACAAAAATATACATTTTTCCTGCCAAAGAATGGCTTAGAAACGTCATAAAATATTAAGGAAAAATACAACATTTTTAAAACGTTAACATTTCTTATCCAGATTACAGTTTGGATGTGTGAAAACCATGAATCTCGATTAAACTCCCTGCCTGCGGTCAGTGCAGAGGAGCCGCCTGTGTTTTTGTTGTTATGTATTCAGAAACGGAGGCTCTGTCATGTTTACTTCAACTCACAGTGTAAAATAAATCAATTCCCTTTTCCCCACTGAGACCATCAGCTGGCTTTGAACACCAGAGCTCAACAAGGAGACCTTTTTGTGTATTCAGAGCTCCAGGGCAGAGAGCAAACACACACACACACACACACACACGCAGAGAAAGCAGCACACACACTGGGCTCTGTGGGCTCAAGTTTGATGCTGGCTTAATTAATGATTTTCTAACTGTTGAGGCGTTAAACGGGCTGCAGGGAGACGCATCAGACGTGATCATAGCGGAGCTGGATGGAGGCGTAACATGATGGGTACGTTTTCTCAATGTCTGTCAATCAGCACAGCTTTGGTGATCATTTAATCTAATCTGTCCTTTATACTTTATTTTGACGTAGAATAAACAAAGTTGTACACAAAGAAAATCAACTTAAAGCAAAAAATGAAAGATATAGACGTTCAAAGGAGTGAGTAGAAGTATGAACTTATTTTTACAGCCAGCACTCTTACATTTGTGGCATCATTATTTCTCATACTGATGACCATCTTCCTCATTTTAAACTGCTTAATGTTTAGATAATGCTTGATTTCTGTGCTTAAATCATCCCATGAACTGATATAAAAAAGATTTCTCTCCTGGCTCTGAAATTTAAATTTTTAAATTAATAATTTTCCCTTAAATTATAAAGTATTTCCTTTCTTTAAGAAGAGCTTTTGAATGTTTCCCGGTTATGAATTACCGCAAATTTCAGAAAATGTTTTGTTTTTTTTAGTCTGTATGTTCCATCAATTATTAAATTAGTTAAATAATCGATTCATCGTGATTAGTTGATTAATCATTTCAGACGTTGTCCAGAGCTCAAGTTTTATTGCTGTTGTTTGCGACAGCATCCCCTCAGAGGAGCAATTAAGCCAAAACTGTGCAAAAAATACACACATTTTCCATTTTAGATTAAAAAAAATTGTTAGTAAATATTTCAAGTCTCATAGTTTTAGCATCACTTGGTTTAAATTTGAATCTGTGAATTTCTCCCATTAAGCAGTTTTGCTTTCTAATTATTAATTGGTTAATTGAAAATAGTAATCAGCAGATCAGCTGTATGTCGTTTTCTTACTAAAATAATAATTAACTTTAATCCTACTCCAGATGTTTTAATGTTGAATTATCTTCTGTTGTTCAATGTTTTCTGAACAAGTTGTTGAAAATGAGAAATTATTAATTAACTTACCTATTTAAATAAAACATATAAGTAAAACGAACCTGGATGCCTGTCTGTTGTCTATGCTCTCTTTTCCATGCATGGTTCAGAAAGCTGGTGCTTTGGATGAGGACTCATCTGTTTTTTATGGGGTTTTTAAGCTTCTAGTTTCTGACCTTTAAATAATTGACTTTAAACAAGCCGGCCAGGATATGACTAAAAGTCAAACTCATTTAACATATGGCTCACCTTCTGCAAAAGGAAATATCCCTGGTTGTAAATTGTGATTAAACTAGATAATGGTACCCATTAAAGTAAATTCACTTCTGCATTATAACTCAGACATGGAAAATTAAGGACTAGTCAATAGCAGAGGTATTGCTAAATGCAGCAAATGCACTCCTTGAGTTTTTAACATGTTTAATTCACATTTGTTCTGCATTTGGGTTTATTTGAATGCTAAAAACGCTGCTAGGCTTCTAGATAATGTGGAGAACATAAAACGAGAGCCGATGATGAAAAGTCCCAGGGCAGAGCGGACTATTAATCCAAATTATGGGGAGCTTTACAACTTTTGCACATTGTTTCTCACTTTATTTCTCATGTAGATGATTCTCTAAATAATTTATGCAACTCATACACATATTTTTAAATTTATTTTTGACAAGCTTTACTTCTAAGGCATGTGCAGAAACAGTTACGGAAAGAAGTTAGGATGAAAATATTAAAATGTGTTCATCTTTGGTAATCTAATAAGGACATGATGGGAATAAATCGCCACATCTTACAATTTGCAAAGGTATAAAATGGACTTTGAGACAGTTCCAGAACCACTTTCTCCGTGAGATTCCTGAACTTCCAGTCTGTTCTCTGAATTATGATGACTTGATGTGTTTTTCAAGCTGCAGGCAAAGTCAGCCAATAAAGAAACGGGACAATTACGCACATAATGAACGCTGCCGAGAGGAGAAATTAAAATTTTAACTGAGCCAGGTGCAACGCTGAAAGACAGAGTCATGCAAGCTGATCAAAATTAGACAAAAGGATGTCAGGGAGCATCAACGGATGAATGAATGTTTAAATAATGAAATGGAAAGAGAGGGAAAATTAGTGAAGCATTTCATGAATTTAGATTTTCTTCCATCAGCTGCTGATTTCAGATCAAACAACTGAAAAAAACACTTAAAACAGCTTTTCTCCTGCAGATATTTGTTGTTTTAATCAAACATTTGTTTAATTAGCTTTTGTAGATTGTATTTCTTTGACTGTTTTAAGAAACAAATATTATTCAGGGAAAAAATCTCTGCTCTCAGAGAGAAATGGTTAATTAACTCGCTGCCTTTCCTTCCTTTGACCTTAATTTCTCCCAATTATAATTCAAAGCTCTTGAGTTAAGCAGCCTTTATATCCAAATTATGTTATTAAGCAGCTCTTTAAAGAGAGGACAGGAATGACCTTCATGATAAGAGGGTCAGAGTTCAACATGCCGCCTCTTCACTTCTTTGACACTTCCTGCTGTGCAGTTTTCTTCCTCTGGTGTTGCTTTTTAACCCCGTCTCCTTCTCACTTGCCTTGTTTTTTTGCTTTTTCTCCTGATTTTTCAGTACATTTTCACTGGATTATGCCTCAGTTCATTCTGCTTTGTTTAGCTCACTAAACCAATAAGACATGAATTCACCACAAAAACTGAATAAAAGCTGATTTTTAAAAAATTGTTATTCATTTGAACATCTCAAGCAAGTCTGAAGTCATGAATGTAGCTCTGCTGAAATTGGCATTTTCAGTTTAAACCAGCTGCTGGTCCGACTGTTTTGATCCCTGACAAAGAAGGAACTTTGATTTTATCAAAATGTGGCATCAATAAGCTACATTAAGATGCATTTAAAGGGAACCTATTGTGGAAAAATTCACATTTTGCACATTTTTATGCTTCCATTTTGGTCACAATTCTACGGAAGTGCATTGCTGTCACGCAGAAAAAAAAAATTCGAGCGCTATCACGCTATAACGTGATACGTATCTTGTTAAAACGTGATACATATCACGTTAAAACGTGATAGTATCACGTTAAAACGTGTTACGTAACACGTTAAAACGTGATACGTAACACGTTAAAACGTGATACATATCACGTTAAAACGTGTTACGTATCACGTTTTAACGTGCAGCTTCCGTAAAACGTGTTACGTAACACGTTAAAACGTGATACGTATCACGTTGTAACGTGATACGTAACACGTTAAAACGTGATACGTAACACGTTAAAACGTGATACATATCGTTAAAACGTGATACATATCGTTAAAACGTGATACATATCACGTTAAAACGTGATACATATCACATTATAACGTGATACGTATCTTGTTAAAACGTGATACCTATCACGTTAAAACGTGATAATTTGATGTCCAGAAAGTGG
>CAEGAF010174508.1:0-18284 GCA_903067075.1 Micropoecilia bifurca | reverse complement strand
GAACAAATGATGCCCCGTTCAATACCGGACGGGTGGCATAATAACTATGGTGTCTATTCTATGCGCCTTATAATGCGGTGCGCCCTATATATGAAAAAAGTTTTAAAATATGCAGTTCATTGAAGGTGCGCCTTATAATCCGGTGCGCCTTATAGTGCGGAAAATACGGTACTTTCTTTTTTTGTCACTTTCAGGAAAAGGCCTGTTTCTCATGTAACCTCCACATCTTCTGCTGTAGCTTCATGCAATCTTATGTTGAGACATTTTGGAAGGATTTCTAAAAGCATATTTTCCTTCAACTATTACCGGTTGCAAAAATTAGAGCACAAGCACAACTTCAAAAAGTTGAAGACCACAATTTTTTGCAAGAGTTGTAACTGTAAGAAACTCTTTCAAAAAGCCTTGTTAACAGAATGTAGGCACATGACTTTGAACCTGTGTGTGTGATTGGATTGACATGTTTTTCCTGTAAAATGTCTTGAGATTATATTTATTATGAATTTCCTCCATAGGAATAAACTGAATTGAACATTTTCAAAAAAAGACCCTGGACCAAAAAGCTGTTAGAGACTCAGGCAACATTTTAGTCCCAAAAACGATATGAAAACAAACAGACAGACATACACACACAGACACACACACACACACACACACACACACACACACACACACACACACACACACACACACACACACACACACACACCTCATTCTTTTCCAGACATCTGGAAATTGCTATCTTTCTGCTAGTTTCTTTATTTGGGAAGATTTTTTTAAGTTCAAACTTTTGTGTGATTACAATCAGAAGTCAACTTTTGGGAAGAAAAAAAAGTCATATTGGAGCTTTATTTTCTGACCCTCACATAGAAACTATCCAGGAAAAAGTTCTTAAATGTGACTACTTCATCAACAGGAATAAAATGTTTTTGAAAAGCATAAACACCAGACGTACAGCAGAAATCAGATATTTATATATACTGTATAAAAAGGTAACTTTGTTTGTCTTACTAATATTAAATGAGACTAAACATTTCCTATTTTAGGTCATTTATGATGATCAAAAATAACTTTGATTGACAGTCACAATAATAAGATTTGTTGGAGATTTTACTTTATTATTTTTTTCTTCAAAGTCAGAAGTTTATATGTACAAAAAGATCACTACACTTTGCAAAAGTTATTAAAGACGATGATGTCAGGCTTTTATAAGCTTCTATTGACATTTGAGCTAAATGGAGGCGGAAGACTAAATTAAGGACGAACTTCAAGGCGACGCCCAGAACAGATTTCTTCCTTGTACCATGTCATGAACAAAAACAATCCAGTCAAATCAGTAAACATATTAGGAAGACAATCATGGGTCTCCTGAGAGAAGATCCACTGATAAGATATATCATTACACGCAAACAGGACCAGCATGGAAATATGTCATGGAAATGCTGGTTCTGTTTGCCGGAAATGGTGTAGGATGGCTGCTGATAAACGTCATTTTTTGATAAAACAAAAACACATCTGTTTTTCTGTTTTTTCTGAGCCAATGATCTATTTGTGATTCTGTTGTGAAGCGAAAACAACAACTGAATCCAAGTTTGATTCTGGGTCTGGATGCAGAGCAGAACTAGAACCAGAACCAGAACCAGAAGACCTGGGAGGTTCTGGAAGGTTGCTACGACAACAGCAGATCTTTAATGTATTTTGCTGCAAGGCAGTTCAGTGATTTATAAACTAACATCAGTTTCTAAAAGTCTATTCTCTCAGTGAAGGACGGTAGAGCTGGATGGTGTAGAACTGGGTGATGTAGAGCTGGATGATGTAGAACTGGATGGTGTAGAACTGGATGATGTAGAACTGGATGGTGTAGAACTGGATGGTGTAGAACTGGGTGATGTAGAGCTGGATGATGTAGAACTGGGTGATGTAGCTGGATGATGTAGAACTGGATGATGTAGAGCTGAATGATATAGAATTGGGTGATGTAGAACTGGGTGATGTAGAGCTGGATGATGTAGAACTGGGTGATGTAGAACTGAGTGATGTAGAACTGAGTGATGTAGAATTGGATGATGTAGAACTGGATGATGTAGAACTGGATGGTGTAGAACTGGATAATGTAGAACTGAGTGATGTAGAATTGGATGATGTAGAACTGGATGATGTAGAATTGGATGATGTAGAATTGGATGATGTAGAACTGAGTGATGTAGAACTGAGTGATGTAGAACTGAGTGATGTAGAATTGGATGATGTAGAATTGGATTATGTAGAGCTGGATGATGTAGAACTGGATGATGTAGAACTGGATGATGTAGAACTGAGTGATGTAGAGCTGGATGATGTAGAACTGGATGATGTAGAACTGGATGATGTAGAACTGGATGATGTAGAATTGGATGATGTAGAACTGGATGATGTAGAACTGGATGGTGTAGAACTGGATAATGTAGAACTGAGTGNTGGATGATGTAGAACTGGGTGATGTTCTCTATCTTCCTGGTTTTAGTCAGACCTCCAGCAGCAGCGTTGTGGATCAGCTGTTTTTTAACTGATTAATAATAAAACTGACACTGTTGAGTTTTTTTTACCAAGAACAATATTCAAATACATTGAAATTTTTGGTTGTAATGCAGGAAGATGGAAAACAGTTTAAGGCCAAGAGGTTTTAAGGTAAAAGGAAACTGATTCAGACTTTAAATACTCAGTGGCTCAAAATAATTTACAGAATCTTTCCTCACTAAGTAATGAACGTACATCTGAAATCCTGTTTCTCATTTCACACTGGAGCAACGTGATGGTGGAAGGTGGAGTGAAACAGCACAGATTCCTGCCTGGACGGCTTTGTAGGCCATGTGGTGAGTGGGTTAGAGGAATGATAGAAAATTGCTGTGATGTGTGTGTGTGTGCGTGTGCGTGTGTGTGTGTATGTGTGTGCGTGCGTGCGTGCGTGCGTGTGTGTGTGTGTGTGTGTGTGTGTGTATGTGTGTGTGTGTGTGTGTGTGTGTGTGTGTGTGCGCGTGTGTGCGTGTGTGAGAGCTAGAATATGATTTATCTCCTCCAGCTGAAGCCAGACGTCTGTGAGGCTCATTGTGTCTAGAAGCTCCTCCATTGCGAGTTAAGATCGAGCTGCAATCCAGCTCGATCTTAACCGTTTAACAAAAATGTTGTAAAAGGGTTAATAGAGGAGCCATGTTAAGATGACTTAATGAAGGTGAAGCTTCAAAAGAGCAGAATTTTTTAAAGAGACAGAGACCCAAATCAAAGTGTTAAATCATAAAGCCAAATTTCATTTTAGTCATATTTAACAACAACTGAAGTTAGCACAGTGACTTGATTGTCCTATATATTGGCACTATGTCCCTGGAAAACACATAATGCTGCCCCTTAAAACATAGGGTGGAACCATAGTTTAGTTCAGAGAACAATTTCCTTTCTCTGAATCTACTTTCCTTTCTGCTCTGTGTTTCTGGCCGTTTGTCTCTCAGCTGCCTTCCCAGCTGCTCTGGCTGCCAGGCGTGTTATGTAAGGAGGGAAGGCTGCAGTCAGGACATCTCAGTGATTTCTCTCTACTGATCCAGAATCTAATAAAGACCTGACTGAAGAAGATGCATTCTGGTCTCTATCAGAGGTACATGAAGGTAAAACTAAACAAACTTTTCTGGTAGAGTCAGTTGGACACATCAAAAACAAAACGTTTCAGAGAATAACAACATTTTTGACAAATGGGATCAGTATCACACATGTTTGTTGATTTGCTTTAACTTCGACAGTTAACTTTCAGTATTTTTGTCTCCATAAAAGCTTCATCGCTTGTTTTTCACAGCTGAGACACCCTGACCTGCCAGCAACTGATCCTTCTCCCTCTCCTTCTGCTAACATTTTGCTTTTCATCAACATAGAATCTACTCTTACATCAGTTCATCTGCTTATTTACTCAGTCTGCAACACTGAGATTAGGAGTCATTAAGAAAAGAGAAATATTGTGTCTCCTTCACTGTACAAATAGGAAATGACTCAACTTCTGAGGCTGGAGAGAGTATCTATTAAAAATATACAAGCTACAGTAACAAAAGACATGTAAGTTTTACAAATGTGTGTTGATTTTTTTTTACATATTTATTAAAACTGTCACTACACAACAGATAAATCATAAAAGATCAAAATCCTCCACCTATGCAGAGCTGAGTTCTCCCTGAGCTATCGGAAGAAATGTTTCTGATTGGTTGTTTCCTGGTCAGAAACAACCAATCAGAGCCAGGAAGAGGGTCTTAGTGCTGTCAATCATACTTGTGGAAGCGCTGCTCAATGTGCTAATCACAGAAAAACAACTTACCATTACTGGAAAACCGTCATCTGTAGCCACGCTAACTAGTCTTAGCATCCGTGGCAGACTATCAAGAAGTTGTAGCTTAGCAGAGCGCAACACTAAGACCCGCCTCCTGGCTCTGATTGGTTGTTTCCAGTTAGCACTGGAAGAAGGCAGAGAAGCAGAAGAGCACTTCATGATGGAACAAAGGAAAGGAGATGGAGATGAGGTAAGATTCTTGTTTCCTCCAGTCTGGACGGTTTTGTGTTGACAGTATTTTAGGGCCGAACCTCTCCGCTATCGGGAACCAATCCTGACCTGACCTGACCTGACCACACAGCACACAGCAGCTCTCAGTTCACAAAGCCACATTACTTTGCCCTTGATCAACTCTTCATTTTCATCAGCATATCATCACCTTTCTAAAATAATGGCCTTAGTCATTTTTTTCGCCTAACGTTATTTTTCTTTTTATACCTAAATAATCCTTTGGGAATACAAAGGAGGGATCTTTTACTTTTTTATGGGTCAGAATTACTTTTGTCAAAAAATGACATAGGCCATTACTTTAGGAAGGTAAATGTCCTTTCTCTCCCCCTGATTCTACACTAAACCACATCAGAGCCAAAGTCCACTCTGTGTGTGTCTACAGTAGAAAACCACCCAACCTTTACTTGTTGTTTTTGGGGATAACTTCTTAATGTTTTTATTTGACAACAATAATACTCAAACTGTGCTATTTGTGCTTATTGGGAAAAATGTAAATGTAAAAAAAATTAGCTTAATCTGCATACAGACACTAGAGGAGGAACGTAAATGTTAATCTGGAGGGGAAAAAAAAGTTAATCTAAAACTCAACCTAGTCCCTTGAGCTGCTTTTAATTTTTTCCCTTCATAGTTTTCAGTGAAGTGACCAGTTTAGTTCTCTGAGAGACAAAACCACTGCTGACAGTTTGGTGGCATGTTTGAGGATTGAGACGTTCATAAGTACTGACAGTCTGCATGTATGTCAGATCTGGGTCAGATCACAACTTCTGACCACAGAGTCAGAAGCTGAGAACAACAAATAGTAACGGACTGCAACAGGTCAAGACTCACCTTTAAAGTAGTGATTTTAAACAGTAAGGTTAAGGCATAACTATGGAATTAAGTATTTTTTCAATCATTGTCTAGTGACAAAGTGAGGCAACCTTTGCAGCTTGTGATTTCATGATGTCATACAGCTCAGTATTCAGGCTTAATGACACAAAACTTTTATTTTGGTACCTGAAGGAAAACCTGATATTACTTAAGATTTGAAACAGTCTCATTCTTCACTATAACCAAGTAGAGCAGCACGACCTGCTGCTGGATTTGGTTTTTCCCAACAAGATCCTGTAGAGCTGATACATGACCTGCCTCCAGATGACTGTATTTCTTTTTTCATCCTGTATTGCAAGACAAAATATTTTTTATGATAATGAGATTTAGTCTGGAGCATCATGGGAAATGTAGGAAGACTGCACTGTAATCCCTGCAGCACTGCTTGGATTGTTTTTCTTAAGGAGATTATTTTATGTTCCCATTTCTACTTTAGTTTTTTGTGCTCTCTCTTTTCCTTCACAGTGACCTGGTTTGTCAACAATTGTGTTGAACAAACAGCAGAAGTGTAAATGTGAATCCTTCTACTACATAATCTCCCACAATTACAATTGACCACACTTTTCATCAATACTTCAGCCATAGTTCACATCAAAACATCCTTCCAGAGAACACAGTCATGTTGACAACATGACAAATTATTGGACTGTCTTATCCCTGCGCAGTGACACAAGGACATGTCAGTCTGAGGCGCTGACATGTTCACTGGCTCACATATTTATTTTTTAGAGATGAACTGAGGCTGCTGTTTGGCTGTTTGCATGAATGGCTTCGAGAAATGCACCAAAATAACTGAGAAAAACTGTAATTAGTTCATCAGATAAGACAGACAGACATCACATAATAAGCTGCAAATAAGTAACTTTGGCATCGTCAGCCCCCTCTGGTGTACACTAGTAACTTTTTACAGTCTTTACACTGTGCACACTACAAGTGGGGACCCTTTGGGGGGGGGATTGTCCTGCCACCTCTTTGGTGCTCTGCCCAGGTCAGAAAGCCATACCGGTTATATTAAAATCCTCCTCATCAAAACTTCCCACAGAGCTGTTCCAGCCTCTGCTTAGTTTTGCCAGTCAGTTTGGTCGATGTACAGTAGCTTGTATTTGGTACTGAAAAACACAGAGTTATCTAGTTTTGTGGTGTTAAACAAAAAATGAAGGTTGGGGTCACCAAGGTTTGTTTAACAGCTTCAGCTTTAGTAAAGAGTTTCACAAAAGCCTGGGGAAGCTTTCCTCTCTGAAAGAGACCGACATTGCCTAAGTGCTGGTGTTTATAAAAAGCCTGTCTGTGAGTTTGTAGGGTGTTGGGGGGGCGGGAGTGCAAACGGGTGGTTGGACTTTCCACAGCACATCATTATAAGTGGGAGGAGCCAGCAGAGCTAAAAGAGACCAGCTGAAGTGTTAGAGGCAGAGCAGCGACTGCAGGACCAGGGTGAGTAAGATCCTCTGAAGGAGGATTCATGCACATCAACTTTGTCACTCCGTTCAAGTTTCACGCTGATGTCTAACTAAGTCTGTTTCTTAAAGTGTTTAAGACTTAATTCAACATACACTCTTAATTATCTGGTGCTCTCGTTTGTATTTCAGCAGCCATTCAGTATCATCTGAGAAGCTGTTTAGATTTTTAACACTAACATAACAAGCATATTAAAATCATTGGACATTAAAAAGTATCAAAAACTGACTAAGCACAAGCTTACACCAAATCTTCTCTTCTTATGAGTTTATTTGCACTGACTGACATTTTGACTTTGACTTTTTTTTTTTTTTTAGCTTTTGTGGTCGTTTGGTCTTTTTTCTCTTCCCAGACGACGATTTGGACCGAACCAGACTTTACAATGCGAGATTGCTCGTCCCCAGAAAGCCTTCGGCTGAACAACGTCTTTTATCAAGGAGGCAGATGGATTAGAAGAAAACTCAAGAACATAAGGAAACCGTCCAGCCCTCAGGAAGGCATTGACTCTTCCCCAGTAACAGAGGATCCCCAGTCCCAGTCATCTGAGGAGGAAGATTCCCTAGACGGTAAGAGACCGTCCAAGATTTCACACTTCACTCGAACCGTCAGCCTTCAAAATCTCTGATTTAAAAAAAAACGTTTCTTCTCTCTTCATTGTCTTTAGATGCTCTAACCTTCGAGGAACTACTTGAGCAAAGCTTGTATGAGGCCAGTCTTGTGCTGATCAACAGAGAGAATCAACTGTTTGGGAAGGACACCGACGATGAAGTGCAGAAGCATCATGCAGAAGAGATAGAAAGGCTTTCTGCAGAACGCTTAGTGCTGGAAAAACAGATACAGCAGACTCTGCAGAAAAGTCTGATTCTGAGGCCCGAAGAGGTCGCCGATGAGATGGCGGTCCAGACCCTGACCACGGCCTTAAAATCTGCTGTGAAGGCCATCTACCAGGAAGAGGTGCAGGACCTGCAGAGGAAGCAGCTGAAAAGTCGGACTCCAAGCAACTGGAAGGAGCTCCATGACTCAACTCTCCGTGGTTTGGTAGAGAGCCGGATGGACAACCCCACAGTGGCCCTCGCAGGCCAACCTGGACAGTCGTCCATCCAGCTGGACGTCCAGGGCATGGGGAGGCAGCTGAAGGAGGACCTGCTCTTGGTGGTCAATGTGCTGAAGAGCTGCTACCCACCGGAGGCAAACATCTGTCAGTTTTATGCATGGCTGTATCACCAAAACCTGAGTGCCAGAATCAAGAAGATTGTGGACTTTGTTCTGGATGATAAAGACTGTACTTTCATCCTGCGCTGGGTCAACGAGTATTACCCAGGGTAAGGTATCATCTCCATTTCCCTTTAAAACAGTTATTCTGCATGTATACACTGTTGCAACACTTCTTTGGGAATAGTTTTTGTATTTGGGCTTGGAAGCAGTTCTACTTTGGATAACATTTCACTCTGAATAGGTTCTTTGGGGGGGTCTGACTTTATATGGCATTTTTAAAGCTTTATGAACACAAACATTCAGCATCCACTTCTGTCAGGCTTCAGTGCTGGTGCCACCATTAGTGTGTGAATGTGTGTATGAATGACTGAATGCAGTGGGAGGCGTTTGGGGCCTAGACGAGTTCAAACCACCTCGTGAAAAGTTCATTTATATTAGTAACTTTGTTCATGTGAAACACATTACGTTTAGCTGCTCTGCCATCATTAAAAACAGTAGAACTGTGACAGATTTAGCATACATATCAGTGAAAATGAATAACAGTTTAAAATATAAAATATGCAATAATTAACAATTCCAGTTATGCGTACTTTGAACCTCAAAAGCTTCTTTTTAAAAACTGACTTCTGATCAAATTTTATGAGAGTTACTGGTAGACAGATCCACCCTTTCATTTTATAGTCTAACTACACACACACACACACACACACACACACACACACACACACACACACACACACACACACACACACACACACACACAATCTTTGTGGGGACTTTCCATTGACTTCCATTCATTTCTACAGCCTAAACCTGAGCTTTACCCTTTTCCTAACCCTAACCATCACATACCTAATCCTAACCAAAACTCAATTCACACCTTAGTCCTAACTCTGATCCCTGACCCTAAAACAGGGTTTCCCCTTGTGGGGACCAGGCACTTATAGTCTGACAAACGAGCCTCATTGAAATGCATGTTCCAAATTATTAAATGGAAATCATAGCTGAGTTAGTCATGTGTCAAAGTTATGTGGGGAAAAAATGAAGCGGTTCTGCTTTTAATTCATAATATTGCTCAAAGGACTCTGTTAGACAACTACTGAAGTTTAATATTAGGATTACTTACTGTCTTAGAAAAAGAAAAAACAGTAATTTAAGACAAATACAAGAACACAAGACATGCTAAACTAAGAAGACAAACATAAAAAACATAAAAACACAAACCAGATGAGGATGGAAAATAATAAGAAACCAAAACACTGATACAACATCATAGGAATAATCCAAAGGAAAAACACAAATAATCATTGCAAAAGAATAAACCATGAAACTAGATTTGAACATGGAGTAAAAGAAACTGAAGAAGATTTTGATTGACATAAGACAAAAAAGGGGAGATAAAAAAACAACAAACCATCAGGAACCCAGATAAACTATTCAGGAGGGGAAACACCAGATGAACTTCTAAAAAACATGAAGTACCACTAATACCAGCAAAAACATAATGCCCAGCCCTGTTGTGCAGAGATTTGCACATCAAATCTTTGTTTAACATACAAACTCAACACACACCCTGCAGTTGTTTCAGAGAGTGTGTGCATTATGGCAGTTGGCAGAATCATGCAGAACTGCAGCACTGTGTGACTGAACCAGTTTATGTCAGCTATAGTACGTGTTTATTCTTGTCTCTGAAAGTCAGGTTGGCACAAAGCAAAAAATAGAAGTCAGTCTAAATTTGATCAAAAAGTCTTACATCCCTTTCAATAAGTTTCATGGTGCGTTTCATCATCGTTTCAGAATCCTTAAGAAGCCGGAACTGGCCAAGGAAATTGATTCAGCAGCACTGGGACAACTGCTGCCTCAAGACTTACTGGACACCCTGGAGGAGCAGTACCTGACCACACAGGAGGTAACGTAGTCATACAAGCAATAATAATAATAATAATAATAATAATAAACTGTAATGGATAGTGTACAGTTCAAACATAAATGTCACTATTCAAGTCGTTGTTTCAGTTAGTTGGGACATAACGGTTAGATGTCCTATGATCTGTAGCATATTACAGCACAAGTTAATTGCAGTTTCTTGACAAGTTATAAAAATGAATAAACAAGTCAAATATAAAAAAAAAAAACTAAAAAAAATGACCGGGCTGTTTGAGAATCTGTTAATTACTTCATTTCTTGGAGCCAATTGAAGCTGCAGTATGTATGAATATTTATGTTATTTTATAAATTAAGTCCTTTTCTAAAACTAGAAAACTCTCAGCGAGTTATTTTTATTTTATTGCATCAAAAACCTCCTTCTCAGATTTTGACATGTTCTTTTTTTGTTTTTTTGCTAATTATGACGCAATATTGGTCATAATATCACTGGTTGCTTTCACTAATTTATTATCAAGTTTGAACTATTTAATTAAAGGTTTAAAATGTCACTTTTTTATATGTGTAACAAAAATGTCCGTGCTATGTTGAAAGCTACTCATGGTGACCTTATAACCTGCTTGTTTGTTCAGACTGAGCTGTCGGTTTACCTGAACAAAGCTCTGGAGGAAGAAAGGAAGAAAGTGACAGAAGGAGGAGAACTGGCGACGGAGGACGGCTGCTTCACCAGCCCTCTGGCCCACGATGTCATTCCGGTAGCTATGTTAGCTAAACAAACTAGTTTTACCAAGCTAGTGCTACTAAGGAAAACATTAACCAACAAGGAAGTTTCACTTATTAACAGAGCTAACACTAATAACTCCTTGTCCTTCTACATGTAAACAATATTTTTGGATTATAACACTAATAAAACATTGTTCAGAATAAGTAAAATGTAGAATGTAATGCTTATTGCTTGTTTCACAATAGGTGACTGTATGTTTTTATGATAGAAAGAACCTTAAACTGTCTTGTTGCTCAAATATTTTATACAAATAAACTTGACATTATTTGACAGTTGTTGATAAATGTGTTCCATCTGTTCCTGTTTTCAGATCATTAATGGCATGGTAACCGTGGCAGAAAAAGTCACAGGGAGCCAGGAGAAAGCCCAGAGGATAACACGTCAACTCACCGATATGCTGCAGAGGTAACACACCTTCTCGACTCTCCCCAGCTGAAACGTTAATGCCAACAAAAACTCATCTGAACCGACTCCTGCAGGTTTAAAGCTTTCCAAGATGACATCATCAAACAGAACAGCAAACCACACGTCAAAGCCACCCTGGGCTGTGTGGAACAGTTCAGGTGTGTTTCTGATCCACCAAAAGACAAGATGGATTATCATTCAGAGCTTCATCACTCAGCTGTAGGTTTGTTTCTGTCTCTACAGGGACATCCTGCAGAGGAAAAGCCATTTGTTCCAAGATGATGTTCAGGAAAACTGTTTGACTATACTGTCCGACATGAGGCAATCCGCCCGTACCTGCTTATTAAGCTCCGTGCACAAGTCCCTCAAGGTAAGGGTTGTTTTAATAAAGACTCAAACGGCGTTTTCATTTTGCTCTATTTAAAGTCGTCTGTTTAAACCCAACCAGCCACAGTACCAGAAGCTGGGCACCGGAGACTGGCTGAAGAAGAAGAGTGTGTTTGAGAAGCTATTGAGCAGCTTGGAAAACAGCATCCAGGACCTGGAGGGCTTGGCTCCATCCTGTTACCAGGTAACACCCTCCTGATTCCAGCACATAGTTGACTATTTGCTTTTGCTTTTTGGTAATAGAGAGACTGAAATGTTCTTTTATTGCTTTTAGTGGGTGATTGGTGATCTTCACCTGGAAGTGACACAAGAATATGTGAAGAGACTCCTGAGAGGAGAAGTCAAGCTGAAGGACAGAGAGCATCAGCAGAGGGCCTTCGACGCCGTGATGGACAACGCTGAGCGTTTACACAAGCTTTTCACCAGCAAGGTGAGATTTGGTCAACATCTCACACACACACATACACACCAAAACAGTTAAGGTTGTAGCCTAAGGCTTGCACATTTTCTGAATCCTTAGAGTCTGTTGAGTATTTTGGTTGTTAGCTGTTGTGTCCCTGATGCCATTTGGACAAAATAAATGTATCTAGTTTAAGTGAAAGGCATGAAAAAATTTGCATTGGTTTGGTTTAATGAGCTCTAGTGACCTGTGTTTGAACTCAAAACTTAGAGAAGGCTCCTGTTTAAGATGATACAAAACTCTATATTATAGATCTTTGACAAATGTCCATAACATGAGCCTAGGTTGGACATACACCTGTCTCAAAAATCAAGATTTGTCCAAAAGGGTTATTAGCTTGGTCACAGCTGATGACTATGACTAAGCTAACACTATAGAAGGGCTATCATACCAACATATTGTCTGGAGGTAATAATAATCATCTCTTCAAAAATTATGGTTCAGCTTTGATTCTCTGAGATGGACCAAAATGTGAAGTTTTGGCTTCTGGCTCATAGACTAACACTTTAACATTTTCCATTGAAAAATACCGATGAGTCAGAGCATCAAAGGAGAGGAAGGCCTGGAATAAAAAGTTTGTTTTTGTGATGCATTTATATAACTTCATATGAATATCACCTTAATACATTGATTTAAAAAAATATATTTTCTGAGCTACCAAAAAACATGGATGTTCTCTATGACTTCTTTAAAAAGACAGAACACTCGATTCTTCTGAGTTACACACAGTGATCAGAGCCAGAGGAGCAGGAAGTATTAAATGTTTTCCTAAGAAAAACAGGAGAGGAAAAAAGGAAAAGCAGCTGCTTACTCAGTTCTTGGAAAAACAGAGGGAAGAAGTTTAACTGAACTAATATCAGCAGCACGCTAGCAATTTAGCTAGATTAATTATTGTCCTGAATTCATCAGCACCAAAGTTATTACCTCCAACCTTTTGAAACTTATAACCTTTTTTATCAACATTTTAGACATTTTACAATAAACAGTAAGGACTTTAAGCATTAGTAAATTGAAATCTCAGGACTGTGAAGATGTCAATTTCACCTCCAGAAACATCTGAAGAAATAAATGCGACAAACTTCAAAAACCGCAATGCTGAATATTCCGACTCTAAGATCAAACTGAATGATGAACAGACACAGTTCACTGTTGCTGCGTTGGAGTTTTATAAAAACTTGTAAAACGAAAAAACAACAAAAAACTAAGTTGTTCTTATAATTACAGTAAAAAGGGTGTGATTTTAATCTCTTGATATGACTTTGATTATCCTGGCAATTAGGCATTTTATCAACATAGAGGATCAAATGTAATTATCTTTATCTCATAGCAGGATTGGGCTGATGAAGATGGTTTATCCACACGGCTCAGAATCATCTCCTGTTGTTTTTGTTTTTAGGAGACTTTCTGTTTCCATAACTTAACCTGGAAAACTCATACTTGAGTATTGTACTTGATTAAAACTTTCACAGCATGATTCTGATCCTTCAGTTGACTAAAATTATAAAATCAAAACTGATTGTTTGCAGACTGCTTGCTCAGGAACATCATGTGAACGTAAAATAATAAAACCAGCGTGAAAGTGAAGTAGCAGGTTAAATAAACAATATCAACAAAAATAAATAAAATATTATTAATAAAAAAGCAAGTAGTGTGATAAATATGCAATTTCTCGCATTAACGCAGTGTAAAAATGGAAGACGTTACCTACAACCTGCAGCTAACTTCAGCTTGGTGTCTTTCCAGGGATCCCAGGAGGAATGGCTGAAGGAAATCCTGACCAACATGGCAGAAGTGCTGAAGCTCCAAGACGTCCCAGCGCTGCAAATGCAAATAGTGTCATTGGGACACGCTTACCCCGACCTGAGGTACAATTCACACCAGTTGCCTTTTTCTTTTTCTTTTTTTTCAGTGGGTCTGGCCTCAGAGATAAAGAATGATAGTGTTGTTTACGTCAAACCACTTTGATGGAGGATAAATCTATTCTGAGAAGGACAGGAAGCGAGTTCTGCCAGACATCTCTGTATCTCAGATGTTTCCTGAGAACAGCAGCTGCGTTTGGACCCCAGAGGATGCTCAGCGCTTTTAGGCGGAATATTAGAACAGAAATGCATATCTCATGCTATTATGTAGTGTGAAAGCAGGTAGTCAGTTTATCTGGAGGATTGTAGAGTCTCTGCAAGCTGAAATCTCTAGACATATACCTCTCTGAGAAATAGTCTGTCATTTATAAAAATCTTTTCGTTTCTTTCCTTTTTTCATCCGCAGTGAGAAACACGTTTCAGCTTTGCTCAAACTCAAGTCAAACATCTCCAAGGAGGACAGGCACAAGGTCAAGGCGACCCTTTCAGACACCCGCAAAGAATCCAGCAAAGGCGCCGAGTTTCGTCCTTTTTTCTCTAAAGTAGTGATCAAATAAGCTGCCCTGCTTTTCTTCTGTTAGTTATTTAAATGTTGGTGGAGAAATGTGACATGCAGCATCAGGGGTAGGTTTTGTGAATGCTCTTTTCGATAAGCTTGTGTGGGAGTACAGCACAATTTGGTCCGTTTGTACTCTGAAACTAAACCACTGCCAGTGTATGACTTGATTCTTCTCTGAGTGACGTCATGAGTTTCTGAGGACGACAAAAAACGTGTGTGTGTGTGTGTGTGTGTGTGTGTGTGTGTGTGTGTGTGTGTGTGTGTGTGTGTGTGTGTGTGTGTGTGTGTGCGTGCACGCTTGTTTTTGTAAATAAATAAAGCAATAGTTTTATATCAAATTTGTGTTAAACATGTTTCTTCTTCACTTTTTCAAATCAAAAATACTTTACTTATCCAAAAGGGAAATTAACTTGTGGTGTAACTCATATCATCAAAGTATCTTCAAAGAGTCGTCTTGGATGGTGACTCTGTAGGCTGGAAGGGTCTGCTGTAGCAGTCAGTCTTACAATAAATCTAAAGCCTCTGACTGAAGACTGATGCTGTTTTATGGTGGCATGACTGTCACCACATGCTAACGGCTAAATATCCACCCAGCAAAGACTTTGCTTCACAGTAACATGTCTGAGATAAAATCATCAGTTGTTTGAAAGCTCTGCTGATCCATAACATTTGATCTTGTTGCTCCTCTTTAAAGCTCTGTCTGGTTAGAAAGTTGTGCAGAGAGACATTGGAGTGTAGGATTTGATCCATGTCCATAATGATTAATGAAAGAGATGGTTTGAACCTTCCTGTTCCTCCTCTGCATCCGTAAAGATTCCTTTTTCTAACTTCTCTGGGGCTCACAGTTCAGGTATTATTTGAGATTTTGAGATGCTAATCAGTTGCGCCCAGTTGTAAAAACACATCTTGTTGCCATGGCTACACATCATAATTATCCAAAAGTTTTGAGAGAGCAAAAATCCTCCCAGCTGCCCAGCATCCAAAACCGTATGGAATGGTTCAAAAATACAATGACTCAACTAACTAAATAAATTATGAATGAAAGTCTACAAAAAGAAATCAGAACACAGATCCTTCACCATGCTGCCACCATGAGCGGCTCAACCCTACAATCCAATGATGAAATTACCTGCTTTCATACAGTGAAAGATATTTCACATTGTGTCGTGATCATAAATAAAACCATGCAAAACAAAAACAAAAAAAATTAAAAAGAATTTCTGCTCATTTGCTCACCCTATAAAAAGAGTACCAAAACTATCCAACCAGGAAACATTTCCAATAAGGCCACAAACTAAACTAAAACCATTGAGCACAATAAAAATTGGAACTGATTAATCAAGACACGTTTTGAATTTCTCCTTGGGGATGTTCTACTTGAACAGTTTCTTGTTTTCAAGTGAAACGTTTTCTTAGAATCACAGTAGAAAACATTGAAATAACTTCATTTGTGAGCAGCAACACAAGAACAGACTAGTTCAGTGCTAATATGAGAAACCTGATTTTATTCTCTATTACATGAGATATTAATATCCAAATACATGTTTGAGACACACCAGTAAGACATGCAGCTTTCACCATCAACACCACAAACACAAATTTCATCACAAACATTGCTTCAGCACAACAGAGGAATGTCCCCTGCTGCATTTACTCATGTGACCAAAGGTCAACACAACACCACTGTTAGGAGGAAATGAAAAAAAAGAATCAAAGATTAAGCAATAAGCGCAAAACCACTTAATCATAAAAGCCATATGTAAGTAATGACTCACTTAGAAACATTGTTGTCAAAAACTCTGTAAGCCAGTTCTTCAGTTAACTGAGAACCCATGTATGCACATGCTAACCCATTTACAACCATTTCTTCTTTCTTCAAGCAGAGGCTTGAAGCTGCAATATGTAACTTTCATGAAAAAAAACGTGGCAAAATGCAAAATTCCTATTACTCAAAGGAATTAAAGCACCTAAAGATTTGTTCCTCCCTTTCTCAATTGAATGATGGGATTGCAATCACAAACAGCTGTGGAAAGATTCCACACGGCATCACATGGGAGAGTTGCATCCTGGTGACTTTTTTTTAAGGTTTTATTGGCTCTAGTGACAAGAAGGTGGGCAACCAGAGATGGGGAAGACATGCAGCAAAGGTCACCAGGCTGTGACCCGAGCCTGTGACAGCCGTGTTGAGGGCTGAGGCCTCCATATGTGGGTTGTGCTTAAGCCCTGCACCACCACACCCTCCTGGTGACTTTCTAACATCAAACAGATTGGTCTGAAAAACTGAGAACAGGAGGAAAATGGCCACCTGCAGTATTACCATTTGACTATGTACAGATAAAAATACAAATAAATTTGTTTAAGCAGTAGCATATGGGGTAACAAATGGGGGTTATTCTGAGACTTAAGTGTGTGATATAAGCCGTACCTTTGTATTAAAGGATTTAAAACTGTTTATTAAAGAAATAATATTGTCTAGAATGACAAAGAAAATAACATGGCCACAATGATTATTTTGAAGATCAGATATAATATGGTGCTGTTAGGAATCAGAGCCAAATCCAGGAGGGTTAGTGAAGCACAGATTTGTTTCTGCCTCATCAATCCTACCTTTTCTTTACTTTTCACAGGAAAATCAGCATCTGTTACACTGTTGTGTGTAACACGCTAAAATCACAATCTTTAATATGTTTTCTGGAGATGTTGGCATCAGGGCTGCTGGCCCAGGTCTCCATGGGGATTCCAGGCTAATCAGACAGTCAGGCATACAGCAGCACACAGCACCATGGTGGTGACGTGTGCTGCTGTATGATGTGACTGACATCAGACAGAATGGATCAGGAGAGGAACTGCAAATGTTGATACATTTTATGAATAATTGTTCAACTGTTAAGTCTGCACAGTGGCGTAGTTGGTAGAGCTGTTGCCTTGCAACAAGAAGGTTCTGGGTTCGATTCCTGGCCCCGGCCTTTCTGCGTGGAGTTTGCATGTTCTCCCTGTGCATGTGTGGGTTTTCTCTGGGTACTCCGGTTTCCTCCCACAGCCCAAAAACATGACTGTCAGGTTAATTGGTCTGTCTAAATTGGCCCTAGGTGAGAGTGTGAGTGTGCATGGTTGTTTGTCCTGTGTGTCTCTGTGTTGCCCTGCAACAGACTGGCAACCTGCCCAGGGTGACCCCACCCACCACCCGGAACACCAGCTGGAGATAGGCACCAGCACCTCCCAACCCCACCAAGGGACAAGGGTGCAAGAAAATGGATGGATGTTCAACTGTTATTTAATGTATGATTTACCAATTATTTTATTAATATGGTTTACCAGTTTGGATAACATGACTTTCTATCAATGAAGAAAAAATACTCTAACCAAAAATACACCAGACCTGCAGCCCAGGGCCGGTTCTAGATGGGGGCCGACAGGGGAACTGAAGAAATTATACTGAATACATTTTTTATATATTCAGTAGATTTCGCTTTAACCTTCACAATTTTACTTTAACAATTACCAGTAATAAAAAATTTGAATTCTGCACTTTTAGCTGCTGTATGGAGACTACAGCCGAAAATTTCACCAGTAGTCACATCTGTCTGTGGATCATGTGAGTCTTGTGATGTGAGAAAAGTGTTTCCATTGCAGTTTTGAGAAATAAATCTACTTTGATACGACTGAAAACCCACCTTATCCTAGTGCAAAAACCTTTTATCCAAAAAAACTGAGTTTTTTTTTTTTTTTTTTTTTTTTTAAAAATTTTTTTATTTTTTTTTAATTAATTTATTTTAATAATTTAATTTTTTGATATTATGTGACTTAACATATTTATTAATTAATAGTTAGAAAAT
>CAEGAF010174476.1:0-27410 GCA_903067075.1 Micropoecilia bifurca | reverse complement strand
ATAGAGTAACAATGCCCTATAATCCCAATACATTCAGATAGTTACAGCATTATCGTAAATTCCTCTAGTCTAATTATATCCAAGCTGGAAATGCCATTTAACCCATGTACGAGAAGTAACGGGACCATTTTCTGTTGTACTCTTCAACTCTATTTAATAGTCTATAAGATAATCTCTCTAAGGCAGCAAGCTGCCCCAGTGACCTATACCAATGAGTGAGAGAAGGGATAGATGGACCCCTCCACTCCCCCACCAACAGCTTCCTCCCCAGCATTAAAGCTGTCAGGACCCATTGCGAGAGAGAGGAAGTCAAGTGAGCCAATAATGATGGATCCCCGAGAATATAAAGCCTGCTGCAGTAGGGTATTTCCTGGCCAACTATTTTCCTTACGACTTTGTGAACTGATGACCAATAATTTTGGATTTCTGGACAGTCCCATAGCATATGTTATATCTGAGGACTTTAAATGAGAGCTTTTCCAAAAATGTGAAAGTCTTTATATTGAAAGTGAAAAGGTAGTAATGGCTGTATGTTTGCATGACTTAAGCCTGCACTGTGCACACAGCAGGTGACGGGGACTGCAGCTGTCAGAATGACCAGCAGAGGGCAGAGTGGCTCCACATGAGCACATGGATTGACTGAGTGCCTCCTCCATTCTGACTGAGTTCAGATGGGTTATGGATTTAAGCTCCGGATGTTTTGTACCATCGTTCTGCACTATAAAAATATCCATGCCGCATAAATCCTTGCTTACATTTTAAACACATCAGTAAAGTATGACCAACGGCTCAGAGGCAGACCCTGAGCTGTGTTCATCCATGTTGTCACATTAAAAAAAACATCTAAAATGAATACAGGAGGAAACAAAACAAACACAAAAACAACAGCACATTTCAAATCAGGTTGGATATTAAATACTTAACACTGTAATGGTTATTTATTTCTTAGACCCTCATGTTAGTGCTGTTGAAATGGATGAATGCTTACAACAGAAATGGGGAAAAACTTAAATTTAAATACTTATAGCCTATAATCTGACTAATTAATACCTGATTAAAAATTAGTGATAAAAAATAGTGATATGTTTGATAATCACATAGTCAATCCATTGGTTGCAAGTTCCTTTAAAACTAAGATTTTTGTAAAAATGTGAATTTTTAAAAAGTAAATGCCAGTGACCCTTTTTTGTAAGACTTGAGAGTCTAGAAAGGAAGAATTTGGCTAAAACTGAAAAATCATCACATTACTCAGCCCGGATTGTCACTGGGAAAACATTTAGAATATGCCTGAAAATAATTTTCCAAATTAACTCTGATTTTGGACGAGATAGCATAGTGCTTATAGGAAAAAAAGCTTTGAAATTGACGGTCGTTTGTATTGTGACCCCTGACCTTCCAGGTCATAATGAAGATGTTCATCACCGGTGCACATAATGCTGAGCCAGGACTAAACTTCTCACTGGCAGGCCTCATTTTCATCCAGCTCATCCGTTTTCATCCAGTGTAGTAAAATATTTACTATCCACGCTCAGAAATGGTGCATCCAATCTGGCCAGGTTGTAGTCAGCAACATTTTGGGGATTTGTGAAGGTCCTTATCATTTTCCTGCTGCTCCAAAAACAAACCCAGCCGAATAATTTTTAAAACGGACGGAATTTGATTGACTGAAAATATTCTTAAAGACGATGCAATGTGCAGAGGCCTCAGAGGTTTCTTAGAGAACAACTCACTGCACTACTTTATGTTTTACTGCGAAAAATCCAAATAAAATAAGCAGACAATTAAACGTGATGAGAATAGAAGTGGAAAACTGGATGCTTTTTACCAGGTAATGCAGGTCAGGAAGCAGTTAAATATGAAAACTGAGCCATGGCTCATCACTGCTGGCGAAGGTATTTCCCATTTCGTGTGAACATGTGAGGAAGCGGTTGTTCCAAACGGCGTTGTGCCGCTTTATCTCATTACGACGCTCCGCCGGGAACAGATTTTCTTACCAACCTAATTAGTTCTGGTGACTTATGAAAAAAAGATTACGATGATCCGCTTACTGTGAATAGCTTTATGATCCAACCTGACAACAGTTAAATTGCTCCCCTGCAGCTCAGACGTAATGATGTTCTTTAATACAAGCTGACTCAGACGGAGAGACACAATCAGGAGAGAAATTAAAGTCCTCAATGAAATCCCATCAGGAATTGTTCGACTCTCTGGTCTATTTATGGCAACGGCAGAAGGACTTTGACCAAGCTGAGTTTTAAGCCATCCTAAAACAGATAATAATAATAAAAACAATTATTTCAGCGGAAATCTTTGTCGTCAGTTTTGTCGTGTGGCGCTGTGATATTTCTGAAATAGGCGACATCTCGCCGTCAGACACGATCTTCCTCCCATCTGCATTCCTTTGACTGTTCCGCAAGCATGTCAGCTCCAAGTTCTCTGCTCTGAAAACTTCCAGACACCTACAGAGCGCCTGTACCTTAGATGTTATAAACACACGGATGAAACACACGGAGCAGTCTTGGATTACTCCATGGAAAAAAAAAATCTTTAGAGCAACAAAAAGTCAGCTCTCTGCAAGCTACCTTCACTTCTAGCCTCGCATCTGTCTTACTTCTTTATTTGGTGAAATGACAAAACTATTCAGGTGTCAAATCAGCTGAATTTTTTGTTTCAGTGTCACTTTATCATTGCCAAGAAAAACGTTTTTAACAGTGGGGATTTTTGTATGATTGTGCTGCACTTTTTACTTCTACTCTGAGTGATATTAGGATGAAGCACTGCTACTCTTCCTCCCTCGGTGGAGAACCTCTCTAGATGAAGAACAAACATGTTTTAACCAAAAATGCACCAGACAGACTCACTTTTATGATTTGTGTTAAAGTGAGACTTCCTGTTTGTACTCAAGATTCATTTAAAAACAAACAAACAATCTAAGTATTGATTTCATAAGTTTCATATAGGGAAACGTATTTCTTCTGTTTGAATATATTTGTATCTTTTTCCATTTTGTCTTCAAAACACCACTTCATATTGTTTTTGAACGATTCCATAATTTCTAAACATCAGATCAGATGTGCTGATCAGTTTGCCAGTAGCTGTGAAGCTTTACAGTGTCAGACTTACCTGAGTGGTTTCTTGGACAGATATTTTTCACTTAAGTAAGAATAACAATGGTAATCTTACTGGAGTGTTTTGGCTGCCTGGGGAAAAAAAAACAAACACAGCTGATCTGCAATCTAGTTTCAGTTAATTGAAAGTTTGGTGGAAGGACTGTGAAATGAATCCATGTAATGGACTCAACAATAAAACATGGCTTCTCTAGCTGCTGCTGCGTCTTGCAACAGGAGCCATTTTTAAGCAGACATGTAGAAAGCAACGCTTTTTTTATTTAAATGTTTTGTGAATTTTCTTATCGAAGAATAATACTTTGAACTTGGACTCATTTAGGAGTGTTAAAGACAAGCAAGCTGATTACCAAATACGTATTTCCCTTCCACTAATATTGATACCAAGTTAGTATCAGTATCGATAGTAGGGGGGTTACATCGATAATAATCTTGGAATTATTATCGATCAAAAATTTGATCACTTTTTTTGTACACTAGTTCCTTAAATCGGCTCTAAAAAAATTTGAATTTTATTAGCTCTCAAGTGATAATTTCTTTTGCTCTAGTTTTAGAAAAATACGCACACACACACACATTTGGTTAGTTTTTTTTTATATCGTTTGTGTCCATCTTATTAAACTTTGTCCAAGGTTTCAAAAAACAATTCAAAGGAAAAACCACAAAAACACCTGAAGATCAGAGACTTGATAATATATTAACCCTAAATAATAAAAAGTGTCGATACTGATATCCGTATCGATATTGGGCCTGTTTTACCTACATTTAAGTACCGTAGCTCATACTTTTCACAGACATTAAGTTGTTCTAAACAGAAACAACCAGACTCTCTGGGGAATGACAGGCAAGAACAGAAACCCACACAAACATGTTTCTCCAGGAAAATAAGGAGTGAGTTTTATTCATCACAAACAGTTTGCTCTAAAATGAACAAAAGCAACCCAGAGGCTCAATCCCCTTTGCGCAGGTGGCTCAGTCATGTTCGACAGGCAGCAGACGTGACGTGTTCTTTATCACACGGTGGGAAGCGTCACTCCCACATGTACATGATGTGAAAACAAACCCCCCCCCTCACACACACACACACACACACACACACTCCTTCAGAGCCACCTGCAGACAAGAACTCTGCCTCATTTCCACCTGCCTGTCATATCAGTGAACACAGTCTGGGGCCGGTTCGCAAACCAAATCACGTGGGTGACGCTGCAGCGGCGGATGGAAAGGAAAACCTGTTGGAAAGCCGGGATGCTTTGGGTCGTCATTCCCCCGAAAATCTGTCCCATTATATATATAGATAGTTATATATATATATAGGCACTAACAATGATTAATTTCTACTTCAACATCTCTACATCTTCAAATCCATGAAAAAAAATATTTACAAACGATCAGATATGTAAAGAGGGAAAGCAAGAGTTTGCAGTAGCATCATTCCTCTCAAGCTTTTGCGGGTAAAACGGTGAGGGAACCTCCGACGCCGTCTCCGCTGACACGCGACGGGTCTGAAGGCGGAAGGCACTTAAGAGGAATGAACTTTTTTATTTTTACAAACGAAGAGTGGGGACTTCTGCAGCAACACGCTGAAAAATGTTGATTCGTCGAAAGAGTACACTCAGACATAGGGTTCCTGCTTATTTTCTTTCTATCTAGCAACTCTAGAGTCAACTTTTAAAAATTCTCTATATTTTTACCTTTGTTTGGTAGCAATAGATGTGAAAATGGAGGATTTTATTTTAACAAATTCAAGTTGCACATTTTTGCAGGAACCCGACTGACGTGTTGACAGTGTAAAATAAGTTGGGCACATCGTCTCTACCATGACTGACAGTAAGTTAACATTTCAGCTGATTCTCCGTCTCTGATCACAGCCGACCTTCTGGAAAACACCGACGCAGGAGATCAGGTTACAAAACTAAAATGGACAAAGGGCTCGGAACAAAAGCCGACCGGAGAAGCTCTTGTTCTCTCCTGTTGTGAAAGATCGCATGAAATGTTCTTCAGTCTCACTAATGGAAAGAGTTTCATATTGCCTCAGTTTAAAAATAAAAAATGTTTTCACTCCTTCACATAATCTGGAGAAAGTAAGAAAGAAAAAAAAAGCAAACATCTATTTACAATCAGTACAAGCGTTAATCATCCAGACCCCAAATGAATCAATACTTCACTGTGACGTAACGCTCACTGAGTGGAATGAGAACAAGCTGTGATTAAAGCTGTGGAGGCTGAGCTGCACCAAAACAAACCTTCAGCTTCAAATTACAGGGTCTGAACCATTTTTACCGAAAAAAAAAAAAGAAAAAAAAATATTTTTCTTTGTATTTGGCTGTCTGTCTAAAGTGGCTTTTTCGGCATTTGATTTGCTTCGTTGGGAGTTTGGATCTGGGAATGACGACGTTCCCAGTTAAAAGCGAAAACCTCAGCAGCATGTCAAGGTTCTATTTTATTTTTTTTTCTTATTTAGGGTTGGGAGAACAACTGTCAAGATTCCACGTTAAAATGCCGATTTCAAAGAGGAAGTTTCACTTTACTTTTCAGACTTGGAGCTCAGAAGTTTTAAGTTCCAAGTAGAAATGGGACGTAATTGAAGCCACATGTGTCTGTTGATGTTTGTCTCAGTCCAGCAGATTCTAAGGTTCACTGTAAAAAAACAAACTCCTACCAACAACGGTCTAGTTTCTAATGCAGATGTTAGTGCTCTTGAAATAAGACAAAACTGACATATAAGCAACTTTTAAGCACAATACAGGAGCGTGTCAATAATTCCTAAATATTAATGAAAAGGTATCACTTCCACTGGCAGGTTTTTCCCCTTATAACAATATATTTTCCCATGTTATGTTAACATGTGAGAACTTTTTCCATCAATATCCATCAAAAAAGATCCCATGTCTTGCAGAAAAGTTAGTTGCAAACTAGTTTCGTCTTATTTCAAGTGCACTAAGATATTTGCACTAAAGAGTGGACCAAAAATCCTTGGTAAGATTTTGTGTTTTTGCAGTTTTCCGGTATGTTAGTTGAGGAACTACTGAACTAACTAAACCAGTGGTTCTTAACCTGGGTTGATCAAACTCCAGGGGTTCGATGAGTTGGTCTCAGGGGTTCGGCGGAGCCTCTGCTGCTGAGGTAAAGACACATTAAATAACTTGTGTAAAGTCGTGATGATGCCCTGCTTCGATATTACTCGCTGCAGAGGATCACGTTACATTGCTTAGCCTATCAGAGCTGCGGAGGAGCCCTGATTGAAAGAGTTTCACTCTTGGCATGGATTTGAACTTCTGTCTTTACGCAAAGATCACAGTTTTTTTTACCAAATACTCTAGCTTTCGGTGTACTTCTAAATCTGCTCCTTAGCCGCATCTTTACGGGGTTGGTGCTGCCTCTAGTGGTGTAGAGGTGGCAACACAACTAATATAATTAAATTACTAAATCAAAATACCTCAAAGACTTTATTTATTAATTTTTCAGTCTCTTAAGAATGTAAAGCTAATTAAATCACCTAAACAAGACCTTAAAGTGGTTCCAGTTTTTCACAATAGCCAACCTGTTGAAACTGTGGCAAATTTTAAATACCTTGGGTCATTCCTGGACTGACTATATTTTGAAGAACTGTTCTCAGAGACTCTACCTTTTAAGAAGACTTAGTGATTTTGTGTCTTGAATTTGGGTGGGGGAAAAAAAATATCACTACAGAAGGGTTCAGTGAATGGGCATATGAAACTGGTGGGTTCAGTAGCTCAAAAAAGGTTAAGAACCACTGAACTAACTAAATCCATTTCATGATCGTCCTGCATTTACTACCCTTTACGCATTTAAATTGCTGAGTGTTGGGGAGAACCTGCTCTGATTTAACTGAGTTTTTCTTGGTTTGTTCAAAGTGGAATCAGACTTTTCCCAGATTGAAGGATTGTTGGTACAGCCCAGGACTTTATCAGTCTTTGTTCCATGTTTAGCTTTGTGCAATATGAAAGCTATTATGCAGAGATGATTGATGTTAGTACGCAGAGTTTGGACAAAGTGGAGTCTAGTTAAAGAACTAGGTTCTGATGACCTATTCCTCTTGTTAAATGTATTATTTAGCCGTCTTTAAAAGACATTTTTTCTTAGCAGAATTAAAAATAAGTACAGGGTTCCTACACAGGTTTTTTCTGGAAATTCCAGACTTTTTCCATATTTAGTTCTTGATGTTTACTTCAGATGTTTAATACTGCAGCTCAATGTTCGTTTTTAAAGATGCTATTTTTGATTTTCAAGCATGGAGGAAGGATAGAAAGAATGAAAGACTGTAGGGGGCAGAAGTGAGGAGAACAGGAAAGACCAGACCTGTCACAACAGCCACTAATCTCATGATAAATTTAAATGAGCTTAATAGTTTCAATTCTGATGATTAACATGTTTTGAAGGCCAATTTTGAGTGGAGGCATCATAATTAGGTAAATTCATGTTTTTGAGTGTTGTGTTTTATTTTGGTTATTTAAAATATCTTTTAGTTCCAGTATGAAGTGTTCTGTAAAGAGACTGCAATACTTGCGTTAATAGGCCATTGTCATCAAATTAGTTTAAGATCGTCTCAAATCAACAATATTATTGTTCATTGCAATAATTTCTGGGGCCATTTACAGTCCAGAAAAAAGTGTTATTGTGACAGGCCTGGAAAAGACATGAGGGTGGACACAACGCTTAGTCAACTGGATGTGGAATAAAGTCTGGAAAAACAAACTTGTCTACTGAAATCAAATTCCAGACGTTTCCGGTCTGCATAGAGACCCCCGCCGTAACACATGGAGCTTTTCAGCAGTTTTGTTTGGGTTCCTCTGGTTCTGGAAGGTTAACCTACAAACCCCGTGTTACCGTCACTCTCACTGCTACGGTGTAACACTCAACACATACTGCGGCGCACGACGGCAAACTATCCTGACAGGAACTGCATTACACACAGGACTAAACCTTAAGCATTGAAGGACACTTAAAACGAGAAAACACGCAGCTGCGATCGGTACGGTGCTCACGGCGTTCGACTGGCGCTCACCGAAGCCTCTCGCTAAGACTATCTACGAACACGAACGTGGAAGTTTTGTCACTTTAACGCGAACTGGGTGGAGCGACTCGGTAAGTGGGAGCGGCCATCGGGGTTTTACTTCTGGATGTGGAAGCAGCAAGTCTTTCTTTTGAGAAGGTGAGAATGCTTACAGCTTAACACAAAGTGGATAAAGTGTTACAAACTTTTATCCACAGCCAAAGAAAAAACAAAACAAAACAAAAAAAACCCTACACACATGTTAGTATATTACAAATATTTAAAAAAGTAAACTTTTATCTATAGGCATTTTAAAATATATTCCATCAAAAATAGTGTTTCAACAGTAGAAAACAAATGTTATACAAATGACAAAAGCTAAATGTTTACAGTAGAAAGTTGACATGATAGAACGCCTCCTCCGTTTCTACCTGGCACATCAGAGATGCTTCCTTCCTGCCTCAGCTTATGTTAAAAACCATGCAATGACTGGAAATGAAGAACCATAATTTAGCAAACAAAACTCAAATGCGGGTGATAATATTTTGTACATCTTGTGGCCTGCGAGCTCCTGTCACCTTTGGCAAGTTTGAGTGGTTGGGTTTCAGTCCCGCTGCGAACTCCAGAGCTCGGCCTGTTGCAGCTCGGCGGTCCGGCAGCGTGGAGGGCGGGCCCACGTGTCACGACTCGGAGCGCCGCAGCCCTCACTGTCCTTGTTCCGTCATCAGATCACAAATGACGACTTGTGTCGGAAATCCCCCTGTGGAGAGAGAGGTGCAGGCGTGGCCCAAAAATTAAGATATCAGGCTTCAGACGAGGCCCGAAATGATCAGCTTTTAAACAGGTGATAAACATACGTTTCATTAAGTTTACATTCCTGCTGAAAAAACAAAACAAAAGGAAAAGGAAAAAAAGTTGTTATAAAATTGCTGCATATATAAAATATGACTTAAAAGAAATTTCACTTTGAAATTTAACATCTTGAAATTGGGTCTCTGTCTCTTTAAAAACTCCTGCTCTTTCTAAAACAGGAAGTCATCACAACATCTCTTCTCATTTAACCCTTCAGTAACATTTTTACAAGAGTTACTCCAAAAGTATCCCACTATAATGAGCTCAGCAGGTGTTTGCTAATTGCTGCTGGCTAGTCTGAAGGGGCTGACAGGGGAAGTCGCAATGGATATTGAACAAATTTATCTCTAAAATATACCCAAATGGACATTGTGCACTTTCTGATTACACTGAAAGAATATCAATGCTGAAAGCTACACAGAGCAATGGCCCAGAATTCATAAATTCATTATTTTACATTAAAATGGTTTATAAGTGCAAAACTTTTAAGATGTGATGTGACAGTCATCGAAGGAGTGGACGTTTCTTTGCTACTTAGAAAAATGAGAGAAAACTCCTTTTGAGACTCTACAGGCCTAATTTAGAATGGTAAGTGTTAAAGGTCACGACCTTTCAGCCTTTAGTTCATTTCCCAAAATACATTCAACCAGACCAGAATCACCTTCCTGCTGTCTTAGTAAATAACCTGTGTAAGAACTGAGCTGACATGAGGGTTGAAGCTGAACCAATATGGTGCTACGGCTCTGATTTTTTAAAACTTTTTTTTACTGATTCATCTACTGGATGAAATAATTACAGCAGCAAATACACATTCTGCACTTAGCAAAAAGGGAAAATAAGGTAGTAAATTTCTGCCAAAAACTTTTTGAGTTATAAAATTTTGAGGTTAATTATGCAAACCTTAATAATAATAAAAAAAAATCTCTGATTTTGTACAGTCATAAATCTATTTGAAAAAACTCAGAAATTTTGAGATTAATTTTCCATATTTTCTCTGAAGTTGTAAATTTGCTAGAAAAAAACTACTAATTTCCACTACTAAATGTAAAATGTTCAATATTAATATATTGAACATTTATTCAATTCAACTATTTGATCAGTTTTTTGTCTCACAAATGTACAACTTTTCACCAGCAGAGAATGTTTTTGTTTTTTTCTCAAAAATTTGAGAAATTAATCTCACAATTTACTCATTTTTTGTCCTTGCAGCTAAAATGGCAACTTAATTCATTTTCCCTTTGGGATCAAAAAAGTATACATTATTAAAAAAAAATGTACGCTTGTGTGAACCTAGAAGCAGGCTAGTATATTAAACTAACATCCTTCATCCTGATGGTCATGCCACAGCCATGTCATGATGTAATATAGTAGAGAAAACTCGAGGTTTCATCTTCAAAGCTGTGTCATGTGGTCATAGTTCCAGACTGCAGTTATTATTCAGAAACAGCTAAAATTGACAAGCTGGTTTCACGTTAGTTTGACTGTTGAGGCTGTCAGTGTTTGTTGAGCCTGAGATGTATTTAATAGGTCAGTTTATCTTTTACTGAGCGTGATTTCTGCAGGATGGATGTACAAACCTCGTCCTCTGTCCTGACGTAGTCCACTCCGTCTCCCTTGGCTGGAACTTTGTAGCTGGCAAACACAAATCAAAGCACAGCTGTTGTAGTCTGGCTAGCTCAAGCGTTTATTAATTTAAAACAAAAGGATATATTTTGAGGACGTCGAGGTGACACATACGTGCATGTCACCTCGACATATTTGGGCGTCTTACTTGTTTCCGGTCTGTTTCTGACTGGAGAAGTAGCCTTGTTTGTATGCACAGCAAATTCCCACCGTTATACATAGGAGTACAATAACCACCACCAGCACTCCCAGTACGATCCCCACAATGTCAATATCATCTGCAAAGGTTAAATCAGGTGGGGGAGTGGGGGGTGGGTGGGGGTCAGAAATGACATTTAGAATAAACCTAACAACTAGGGACGCACCAATTGCAGTTTTCTGGATGATCACTAATCTTTAAGAAGCCTTGACCTGCCAATTCTGATTTTGGCCAATTCATTTACCTCTAAACTGAAGATATTATCTTTGGACCTAAAGAGGAACTATCTAAAGTCTGGGTGTAGTGATGAACACAGACCTGAACCTTCAGAGACACATAAAGACAGTTACAAAGTCAGCCTTCTGTCACCTGAGGAACATTTCCAGGACGTTCCAGGAAAATCTAGACACGTGTTTAACTTTAGATGGATTGATCACCGCAACGGTGTCTTCCTGCCTAAAACGTCAGACGGCTGCAGCTGATCCAGAACGCTGCTGCTCACGTTCCCACTAAACCAGGGAGACGGAGCACAACATCCTGGTTCTAACGGTCTTCCAATTGCTCCCTCGAGCTCAGAGAATATACTTTCAAATGCATTTGCTAGTTTACAAATCACTGAACAGCTTGGCACCAAAATACATGAACGATCTTTAATCAACCTCTCAGACCACTCAGGTCATCTGGTTATGGTCTGCATGCTTAGAACCAGAACCAAATAAGGAGAAGCAGCGTTTAGGCTAAATCAAGGCTAAAAACCAGTCTGTTCACTGCAACGATGTTCCTGAATCACTGGAACATCGACAAACATATCTGAAGATTTTGATGATGAGCAACTTGACAAATGTAGCTCTTGTTACTGGCTTTGCAATTGGTGACTGTATGATTGTTTTGATGATGTGAAGCACTTGTTACTGAAAACGTGCTACAAAAATAAACATGACTGACTATTTACAATGGTGACAAACACGGTCAGTTTGATGGAGACAGTTAACACTTACACACTTCCATCTTCTGGGCTGCACACTGAGCATGTCCTGCATCGTTCTTCGCCCGGCAGTAATACTCGCCTGCATCTTCTTTTATGACTGACGTGAATCTCTGCGTGGGGAGAGAGTGAAACACGTCAGAATAATACAGGCCCCTGCTGCGACTGCACTTTTCTTTTCTTCAGTCACTCGCTATTTAAGGACATCTCAACACATTACAGGTGTAAGACTCTGGCTTTGCTTGGCACTGACAGTCACTACCAGAGAACAAGCAGTGACTTTCACGCCATGTTAATGCTGACCACTAATAGACCAAATGTTACTTGTCAATCAGGCAAAGTTATATTTAGATGAGTAATTTAATTTAAATTCAACTTAAATAGGAAAATTATCTGCTCACTTTTCTCGATGAAGTGGCAATTTGGTTAAAGTACCCTTTGCTAATGCTAATTTCTTCAGGATTTAGTGCAATAAAGTTAATGCATATATTAGCATAAACAGTTTTTACCCGTTTTCATTTGTAGATGAACATACGTCTCAATAAATAGTGCTCAGCAATTTATTGTCATGAGACAATTTGATTAGTATTTCACTGTCGACAGCATGAAGTCAACAATATTTCAGTCTTTCGCATCGACCTTTTCACTGCTACGATCTGTTGCTTCATTTCAAGCGTGTAAAGCAGTTGCAAAGTGTAGAGAAAAAGAGGCTCAAAAAATTAATAATTTTTCAACAAACGTTTTCACTTTTGTCAATAACAGCTTTCAGCAAGGAAACATAGTAAGGAATTGTGCACGTCTCCATCTAGCTACCAGTCATCAACAGCTGGTACAAAAAATCGCATCCCTACCCCACAAAGCATTTTCTGTTGACATTGCTTGTTTTAGTTAAAGTTGTTTCACATAACCAAAGTAGAAAATGTACTTATTCCACCAACATTAACTCAATCTGCGGCTTTCGTCCCATTTTTCTGCTATTACGTGTGCAGACTAGACACACTAATAGGTTTAGTAGTGACACAGTACCAATAGGAATGTGTTTTAATGATTCCAACACAAAGTCAAAAAGAACAACTAACTTTAGCCATTAGAAAGTCCTGCAACAGATGGTCTAACCACGATAGAGTCCAGATCGGAACAGCATGTCGGTCTGGGATTACGCGACATAGAGACAGGCTAAAACCACAGCAGAACTAACACATGTTCTCCTGCGTTATGCGTCCTGACTCGTGATTACCTTCGCAAACTGAAGACAAGTGTCCTGTTTCAAAGCAGCACATACCAGCTTTTATGTCTGTACTTCTGTGTCCTGAGGTACAATTGCTTCTTTTCTGAAGCATTTCACTTTATCTTTGTTCACAACAACAGCACTAAATGCATAAATGTTGCATAGTGGAAACACAGGAGTGTTATTTTCCTTCTAAATATTGTAATGTAAGGTAAAATTGTGGTATGGTTAAAAACAGAGGTTGGGTAGAGTAGCAAAAAAGCTGCAAACAAGTAATAGTAAAACTACTTCAACATATTTTTATTCAAGTGAAAGTATAAAGGATCCTGCCAAGAAATTGCTCAACAACGAATAAAACAAGTGTTTGGTAAAAAGGTCACTGATCAAATCATCAGTTACGCAATATTTAAAAATTACACCAAATTGTGGAAATTTTAGTATTTTAAAGACCAAAACAAATATAATTCATTTAAATAACATAATTATAAAATGACAAAATCATGTAAAAGAAAGATTTTCCCAAATCAAGTTCTTTCAATATAAAACATATAAAAACTTCAACAACTTTAACAAAACCTGACTCTCACTGGGCACGTTATTCAGAAATGTTACTTAAGTTAGAGCAGCGACACTTTATAGTATAATTATTCCAGTAAAAGTAAAAAGGTCAACATAGTGAAAACACTCCTAAAAGTAATCTTTCAGAAAAAATTACTCAACTAACTGAATAAATGTAACTACTAACTATTACCCAAGTCTGTGTGTAAACAGTCCATGTTTCATTATGTAGAAATAACGATGCAATATGAAATTACCAGCTGCATTTCCATTAACTATAAAATTGAGCAAATTGAAATAAAAAAAAAAAAGAATTTGCTTAATGGAAACATGCTAATTTTGATCTCTTTTTTTGGCACTATCGAAATGGGTTTATTTCACAAAACTGCAATGGAAATAGCTTCACACAATGTGATCAACAGCCGAATGTGACTACTGGTGAAAACAAAGAAGAAGACAACAGGAAGTAGTATGAGGATGGATGTTTTTCTTTTTTGGACTATGAGCAGCCGCCGCCACCAGAGCTCTCACAGCTGCACAGTTCATAAAAGGCTCTGTGTTGTTCAAGCATGTTGAATCTTTAGCCACGGCTGAATTATGAATATATTTCATGGAACGATGCAACCATTGCGCTGCCATGATTTCTAATGACTTATTGCGTAAACAAGATTATTCAAATGTGATTTTAATTAAATTTCTCATTTAATGAAAACAACTCAATCACAGAACAGATAATTGACAAATACTCCATTTGTAATGAAAATGCAGCTACTTTGACTTTGTTCTCAACACTACTGCTACTTTTTCTGTGAAGACTGGAACTGAGCGCTCCTTTTCGAACAGGCTAGGAGAGAAAGTGAGACAGAGCTGAAGGAACCATTTCAAAGTGTCTTTGGTCTTGACCGCTCTGCCTGGTTCTGAGACAAAGAGCAGTCGGCTGGTGCTGGGTCACGTCTGACGGCTGAGAGCGCAGCAGTCCGAGCTGTGCTGGAAACAAACCTAGAATTGAGGAATGTGCAAACGAGGAGAGCAGATTCCTGTCGCGGCCCGAGCCCCTTGACTGCCTCCCTAAAATATCTGCCCCTTCCCCTGGGCGTTAGGCCACTGTCCCCTCAATGCCCCTCCCACACCCCGCTTGTGTATCCTTGCCCAGACACATGCACCCGCATACTGACCAGAGTTCCTGTTCCTGTGTTGAGCGTGTACGAGGAGTTAAGGAATTTGGGACTGGACTTGGGGTCCTCTGGAATCTCCTCGCTGTTCTTGAACCACTGGTACTGAGACTTGGGGAAGCCCTCCTCCTCCACGCAGCTGAGCTCGGCTATCTTCCCGAAAGGCACAGACTTTGGAACGCTGCATTTTGGCACCACCGGCTTCACTGTGGCGGCACAGAACATATGACACGAATCATGACAGTGCATCTCGAGCTTTTACAGTCCAAAAGCATCGCCGAGGAGAAACAAACTGATGTCTAGAAATCAGCCCGAAGCTTTTAGAAAGGCCAAAAACTCATGGGTCACTGAAGTGGCACCACTGACAGGACCTGGCGAAAACCAGCCAGAAAACGTCACCGAAACACGCGGCGCATGCTTTCTTTAGCACTGCAGTTCAGAACAGATGCAGTTTCAGAGCCTTCCTCTTATAGCCCAGAACACGCCTTTGCAGCTGGGCAGTTCTGAATGCATCCTACAGAGTATGCCACCCGGGTCGGAGCGACCTACAACAGGGTTTCACTTTACAACATCCGCAGTGTGAAGTCTGCCTTTTAAGGGCAAGGTAGCGACTCCTGCTCTGCGTTTCCTGTAGGTTTTTTTTTTTTCTGTTTTCCAACAGAAGCCCACAGAGTTCAACCGGGGATGAAAGGAAGCCGGAGTACCTCTCACTACGAGGTCGATCACGATCTCGTCAAATGACTTGGCGTCGTCAGCGGCGGTGACCTCACAGCGGTATTTGGCTGTGTCTGACCTTGTGGCGTTGGTTATCACCAGCGTGGCCGGCTCTCTGATCACCGCTCTGTTCTCCAAGTCACCTGACGGGAGAGATGAAAAGAGTTGAACAACAAGCAGCAGAGAAACAGCAGCAGCTGACGTTGAGCCTTACCCGAGATCTTCTTGTCGAAGTAAACGTAACTCGGCTTGTTGTTGGTGATCTTTTTCCATTCGATCCGTGGGTTTGTTGTGGATATGGACTCAATCAAACATGACAACTCAACCCCTGCAAAGGAAGAGAGACAGCAGGTGATGAGTTCATTCTGGGGCCGATTCGGGTGGTGGGGACGATTCGGTCGTAAGCACTTACTGTTAAATTCGTCTGTGGAGGGGGATTCCTCACTTGTTTTTAGCACCACTGCCAACGCACTGAAGTAACCTGCAACACAACGAGCAGGGAGGCAACATAAGACTCTGGATTTTCATGATGAACTGATGATCTCGTGCTACGTGTCCAATCCCAGCTGGTTCCACTGATGTTGGCCTTGTTCTAACACCCTCCCCGGGGAAGGATTTCATGCTTGTATTCAATTTCACAAACATAATCAAAGGGAGCATAAAGTCTAAATCTGTGGGACAATCTGGACAGGCAAAAGTATTTCTCCTTGCTTAGTTACTGTCCGTCTTCCAGTCGAGTGTGTGCACGTCAGCGTGGGTGTGTGTGGAAGTTGAGGGGGGTTGGGGAGGAGGTTGGGGTGTTGCTTCTATGCACAGTGGATAATTGTGCAGGGAGGCATGTGGTCTTTTCAGGGCGAGATCGCCATGGCAGTAGTTTAACTGCCTGCCCAGCCTCTCTTCCCCCGCCCCTCCTCACTGTCTATCTCTGGGCCTGATGCTGCTGTTCATGTGGGACTAACAGTGCAAAAACACCCCAGAAAGATGTGAAGGACGGGGGGAGTGGGGGGGCATGGGAGGGGCCTCCGCTGAATCATCCTGACAGCCCATGGTCCGCGAACAAATTCGTGGAAATCACTTCCGCATGACTGTTAAGCGAAGAACGCGCTCATCAACACTTAGATCGGCTGCGATCTAAAATGATGGCGTGGCTTTTGGATGCAGGGTCACTGAAAATCTATTTCCGTCAGGCTATTTTCTGCTGAACATTCATATCAGCAAGATGCTGCTTTCAAGACGAGGATATGTGGTTAGCATTGGAAGAGTTCAGGCCCCAAAGAGACCCGGCGAAGCTGGACCTGAACCACCGGAACTACGAGGCGCAGGAAGGACTGAAGAACCAATCAGTAACATAGAGAGACAGACATGATCAATATTGTTACCGTCCTAAAATAATAACCTAAAAAGATGACTTGGACAAAAAAAAAAGAGAAGACATTTGGCAAAAGATTACTTGGACAGAACTATATTAGGAAGGTGACAATGTTAATATATAACATGTCTGATGGAATATCCCATAATTTCTCTGAACGCCGATTCAGAAACGCATAGCACATAAAAAATGGAAACAAAAGGAAAAAAATGTGGATAAAACAGGAAAAGTCACCAGTTTGACAGTATTTTAGACACTGATGACACAGAAATAATCAACAATTAAGTGACACGAAACGACAATATTGTGATATGTTTTTCAGCTGTGGTCCTTTCAGGTCGGGGATGTGAAACTGACCAGGACGGGCCACGAGTAGAAATGGTGCAGTCAGCCTCTAATTAGCGGTGGGAGGTTTAAGCCCTCTGATTCGAAGGAAAGCACTCAAACAGGGATAAAGTGACCTCAGCCAACTGGCATCTGAACACACAGCACAGTCTACGGTCACCTGTTAAAGCAGACAGCCTAAGCTGATTAGCCCAGGCTCTAACCCAAGATCATAACAAGATAGAAGCTTAGACTTAGCTGGTGCTCACAGCCACAACACAACACCAGCGTAAATAGGTGCTCACTAAGGGGAAAAAACAAATGCACGGCAGCAGTTTAAGGTTTCGCCGCTGTGCCTCTTAACTGCTTTAAAAAAAAAAAAACAGCAGCGTGGAGCAAAAGCAGAAAATGACTACGACACCTCGGGAGGAATTTGTGTATAAATGAGGAAAGGGCAGTATTTAAAACAAAAAAACTAATCAATAATTATCAATTTCGACTGATATGAAACCCTTATAGTGTGATCTGTTTTTCAACAAAATAATAATAATAAAAACTGAGATCGAACTATTGGACAAAGGAATTGATGTTTGTTGCTGTGATAAGTACAACCTCAGGCTCTAAGTGTATGTAATAGTTAAATCTACAGCTATCACGATCTGTCTCCTGTCTAATAAGAATGTCTATTTGAAAACTGCTACTAAATTTACCATATTTGTATTATCACGTAATTATCAAAACAAACATATAACTAAATTTAACATGTAATAATATTCTAACTCTAATATTAACATTTTTGTTTACCGTGAACTTGTGCCACTGACTGATTTATTGTTCAGATTTCTCTCCCATAATCAGTTCTGCTCTACATACAAATGTTTGGCATGTAAAAGTCTTTTGTTGTCATCACCACACTGTAGTCTATCTGGGGCAAAGTGGCTTTCTGAATCTGCCAGCTGTATTTCTAGATAGAAATATTGTCCACAGTCTATGCTCTCACACACAAAGCCATCAACAGTTTTCCCTCTGCTCCGACACAAGTACTGGAGTTTCCTCCCAGTCCACACATACACTCCTCCTTTATTCAGCCAGTATTAAAGCAGATTAGGTGCCTAAGTGAGCTTGACATGGAGATAAAAAAAGCTAGAGAGCTGTGCCTTGAAAACAGCTGTCCAGGAAATCACATTAAGCCCCCACTCAAAAGGACTGGCTTCTGGCATACTTCTGTCCCTTAATTAGAAAAAATATATCCTTATGTTATTATTTAAAGACACAGAAGAAACATCTTCACAAGTAAGTAACACGCTACCCTAGAACTTGCATATACACATTGTATACAGATTTGATTTACCAGAATATAGTAGTTCATCAGTCAATTGTAAATTTGCCAATTCATGATTCATTTCTGCCTCGTTGTCCTCTGCTCTGTATTTCAAAGTGATCTATCTGATTATAAGTAAAATACCCTAAAAAAAATTTAGTTGTATGAACATTTTTCAGAATATGTTAGCTGGACTTCTAGTGTCTGTCAATCCAAACTCTCTGCTCTGACATTAGACCTCCTACTCATAAAACACATAAAAAAGGCATAAACAGATTTTTGAAGATCGGATTATTGAATGTAAAATAATATATATATTGCTGAAGTAACCATCCAGCGAAAAAATACCTTCAGCATTTCCCTCCAAGTGTTTTGCAATTCAGCAAAAACAAATCCAGTAAAATATCAGGAAATGCTGATGATGGGACATGGGAGGGACGTTTCCCACTCTCTTTCCAAGCACCTTTCTCCAACTGGGCCCCGTTCAGCTCCTGCTGGATTTCTTGCCGTTCTTAAACAACCAATGACGGAGCCAGGGATGAGTCCACAGTCACTGTGATCGCGATGCAAGACAGCGGTGCAGATCAATAGCATTTAAATCATGCAGGTGCTCACTGACCTACATAGCAGTTTGCCTTTCTTGGTTCGCTACAGATGTGAGTTGTGTTAATCTGCAAATCTGCAAAGTTGTTTTTTTTCCCCCCTCTCTAATCTTCCTTGCCCACTCTATGATGGGCTCAGGCTATTCTCTGTAATCTTAGTGTAATGCCCTCATAACCCACTCTCTCAGTTTTACATCACTGAATAATACAGCAGGCCCGGCGGAGCGGAGGAGTTCTCCATGCCGGCGCGCTGTAATGAGCTCCTCCTTGTTTGGTAGCGTCTCCTGGGATGCTGCACTTGTCTCCTACACTGCTGCTGCGAGACGACGCTGGCATCATAAATAGAAAGGTTCAATTAAACAACCAGTGATATTCCCCGTGGAACATCCAAACTTCATGCCTGTGGAGAACATTCCCACGCCTCTTTGGAAACTCGAGACATCAAAGTGGCTGCGGCCAGTCTTACGCTGCGATCAAAAGCTGGCTGTTAATAATTTTTGATGGTTCTTATTTCATCTGTTATGTTATTTATTTAAACCTGATCAATGTAGATGGTTCCACAATGGTGCAACATACAGTAATCCTTTACTCAACAGCAAAGACTGTCATCACAATAAAATAAAGCCCTATTCTCTGATTGGTCTGTCACATCAACCAGGATGTTTCCAAGGTCAAGTCCAACAGATAATATACCATATACCTTTGGCTACACTTCAGCAGGGTGTTGTCAGGTGTTGCAGCTCTTTCCTGTAACACTGGTAAGAACAGGCATGTACATTTGGAGCCAGAACAGGCGAACAGCCGGTACATGCTCCACTGCTACCTGAACAACATGGCCTACATACCCCTGATTCATATTCAGCACCTTGTTTCACTGTTTCAACACCGGAAAACTAAGTAGCTTGGCTGGTGACGAGTCAAAGCCGTTTGCTGTGGAGGAGAGAGAGGAAGGCTGGGACGGCCGAGGAAGACTCCACTGGGATCAGTGGCTTTTATTCTCCAGTTAAACCTGTACAGCCTGACTCTTTGGTGTTTCTTCTCTATATCGTTTTATGTCTATTTTTAATCCTCATAAAGGTAAAGTTATTATAGCCAATTGAGTAATTAAAGTTTTGTGCATGTGCTAATGCATAGTATTATTAAATAGACGTAGTGATAAAAATGACCCGCAATGACGTAAAAATATTCTGCTAAATATTTTAGTTTAACTATTAAAGGGATGTTAATGTGTTTCCTTCTAAACAAGTTAGGCTAGGTCTATGGGCAATAAAAACCCAAATAGATGTAAAAAAGAAAAAAGAGCAAAAAATGAATTTTGCATCATAGGTAACCTTTAAGAAACACTTTGCTACAAATGTGCAGAATTTGACTAAAATGACAAACTTGTTAGCCAAAATTTGTCATTTTACTACAATATCACTGTGTAGTAGTTTCTACACAAAGTACTAGTGTGCTTTGAAAACAGGCATATGAGCTTCATTGATAAATTGAGACATGAATTGTAGGCTTACAAGCATAAAAAGTGTCTTCTTTTAATTAATTTCCTTGAAAACGTCATTATTCATTGTTAATTATTTAATGTGTAATTTTCTTCTATGACGTATGAATTTCAGTTTTTATCTGAAGTAGAGAGATGCCATTAGGGTGAGTTTGAACAAATCCTAACAAGAAATCCTCCATTTTATCTGCTTTTAGAAATGTAAATCTCAAACAGAAACTGCTTATGTGGGTTAAAAAACAAAACAAAACATAAAGCTAAGTTGCTGAGCTCTTCCAGGTCACATAGAGGTTTGGAAATGATCTTGGCAAATCTAAAATCAGATGATCTGCCCGGTCAGCAGATTGTTACAGCCAGAATCCTCTGGCAGAGTAAAACTGCATAGTCTGACTGAGAAAACAGCAACAGGCTTAACAATGGTCTCTTCCATTGATAGGTACTGTATATTTACAGTTTAAGTTGTTGAAATTAACTAAAACCAGCACCTAGCCTGAGGATTTCTCAATTTTTCTATAAGCTCAGTGCAGAATGTCCACAAAAGAGAAATTGACAGAACCTGAACAAAAGCTTTAAAAAATGTTTTGACTTTGGTCAGCCACAACAGTCAACAAGTCAGCCTTGTTTAAGAAAAATAATTATTCTAAAACTTTAGATAAAACATCATTCAGCATGAACTATTTTTTGTGGATCTCCTAATGATAGGAATGGTGATGTTCCCGTGATTTATTTGAATTCTAACCACTAGAAGCAGCTTACATAAAAGATTCTTTTAAAATTATTATTATTTAATATCTCATTTGAACAAAGATTGAACAAAGATTCACGTAGTTTCTCCTCTAGGCTTACTGTGGAGTTTTCCATGATCATCCCTAAGAGTCTGATGGGAATGTTCTTCTGTTCTTCACTCAGAACTACTTTTACAAGGTGTAAATGTTTATGCTCTCACACAAACCAGCACTAGTTTTATTCCCTCAATATATGACAACCAACGGGCATAAATGTTTAACATCCAGTAATAGAAGAGAGGAAAAAACACGTTCTGTAAACTGAAACAGAATCAGAAATATGCTGGTGACGATGCATGTCTTGATCATGCCGGTTCCCATAGAAACACAGGGAGATTTCTATAGTAACAGAATTTCCACCATAATGAGGGTGACCACCAGTGAAATGCACGTTTTCCACCTGTTTCCGTGGCTGAGGGAGGACGTGACTAAACAGGCCCCAGAACAGTTCGTTCATAAAAAAGCAGTGAGCTTGGGAGTTGATGAAGACAGGAGGAAGGCTTCGGAGCTGAGCTGGCATGAGGAATGACCCCGGGTTGTTTCGTCACTGCTGCGCTCATCCAGCAGCTCTCCTCCGTCCCCAGCACATCTTTCCCACACATCCACCTGCCTCTGCCTCTCTACAAACCTCTTAAATAATAGTATGAAGTAAAAATACTTCGGTGTCAGCAAAGTATGCTATTTACGCAATTATCCACATCAACGTATAACATCGCTTTTAATACAAACAGAAAAACTGTAGTAAAAGATAACAAGATATAGATTACAGCTGTTATAATGCAATCGGTAACATTTATTTTATTTTATTAATTGGAACGCCCTGTAACTCTGATAATAGTTTCCAGAATATTGGATAACTATCTGGATAATTAGTGAGGTTTTCTGCAGTCAGCTGCTTTGCACACATGCTGCTTGTGATCTGCCAGCTCCAGTTTCAAACAGTGTTATCTGAATAAGATTGATGAATGGTGCGTCTGTGTTTCCAAAGCTTTACCGTCTGAGTTTTTACAGACCAGAACTATTTCCAAACAGTCAGGTGACTGACAGTGCACAGCAATACGTAGGCAAGGGTCAGTGGTGTGTCGCTGTCATCTCATTAAATGCAATTTAAATCATAGAAAGGTGACAATTTTTGTAGCTGATTCTGAAACAGTAGTTTTTAACTCTTAGTGTGCCAATTGTAATGGGGCTCCATTGCACTATGAGAAATGATGCTGGATCAAAATAATTATAACCATAGATGCACAATCCACTTTTTTTTTTTTACTTACGATACCCATACAGATATCTTAGATTTAGTATCAGATGACACCAACACTGTTCAGAAAAACAATGCTGAATTGACTTAAAACATTTCTTATTTTACACACAGACATAAAAGAACCAAATTACAAATTTATTTGATAACTCTGCACCACTTAAATAACACCAATAGTTTCATAAGCTTGGTCAAGCATGTAAAAACAACACAACTTAAATTTGTTCAGTGAAACTGTGTAAAAAATAAATATGATGAAGAAACTGAAACTGACAGAAATAACAGACAATATTGGGACTGATATAGACATTAATATCGAATCGGTGTCACAATCTCTGGTTCTTCTTCAGAAAAGCACTGTTCGCTGGCAGATAAATATCCTTTGATGTAAAATGCTTCAAAGTATTATTATTATTATTAGGAGCTCGAGTAAAGAATACTCAATAATGAGCCCAAACAAACATGTTTCTGTTTTCATTTGTAGAGCAGAGTAGGAATTAGATCAGCCACTGAGCTATCTATCTGGCGCAGTCTAATACAAAATGCAGATAAAGCGATGAAAAAGAATGCGCGTACAGGCAGAGAGGTTAAAAACAGCATATGGCTACTAGCAAGAAACAAAAGTGTCAGATGTTCCTTCAGCTGCTAAGCAAATGCCACCTCACTGGAGCTGAGTCCAGAGCAGCGCATCGCTCCAAGAGTCAGGAAACCTCAAGTGAATTCTAAATATGCAGCTATATTAAACCTTCATATAAATGTATTACATACTGAACGTGGGTGGAGTGGGCCGCTCAATTCAAGGTGTGTCGTGGCATGACTGGCATAGGTTGACATGCTTCCAGTGAAGTCAGGAAGCAGCATTCTTCCCATTCCCTCTTCCCATTCTTCCATCTGATGGAGTTCTCACAATCATATAAACGACCAAAACAGCCAACATTTAGGTGCAGTAACGTAAGTGACTGATGTGGGAAAGATTTTAAAAAGGCGCTAAAAGATCAGTGCTGCATATGTTTTCTATTGGCTGAAAACTGGTGATGTGGAAAAAGAGAGAAACAAAGGAGAAACAACCTGCTATAAAAAGATTTCAGTAATCAATGATAAATGGTCAAAATAGCGCAAAAAAAAAGTCTGATCCTGCTGTTTCATATTCAAAACTATCGAACACTTTTCACATCCATGGATTACTAAACATCTGTAACCTGGATAGGATAGGAGTTTTTGAAAACCAATAAAATCTTACAATCTTCCGTAACCATCAAGAAATCAATAGTTTGCCCAAGGGGGAGTTGAATGCTCCCCGTGTTCTTATTCTTGTTAAAAGAACTTTATTCATATCGTATTTTAAATACAATCAATTGCAACATAAAGTCTTTTACAGAGGTGAAAAACCTAAAGAAATGTATTTTTTAAGAGATATCTAACTGAAAAAGCAAGGAAAAAACTCTTAAAAGAGATATTCCTTAAAAGCAAACAATTCAGTGATCAAAATGATCAAACCAAAATATAAACAGTTACTGGTTATCAAAAAAGAGGAATTGGTCTTTGACAGGGCCATGTCCTCCCATACCATTTCTATCTTCTGCCTAAAATGTCTGCTGCGCTGGCGTCATTCACAAATTAAAATGTAATCTGTCTCACAAACAGCAATCCAGCTGCTGTCAGAAACCGACTGATAGGTGTACAAGTTATTATAATGAGCCTGGAAAGTGAAGGAAAGTTTAATATTATGCATTTATTTTGTAGTAGTTCTTAAATTGTTGCCATGTTGTGAAGATGTGGTCAGCTAATAAAGATTGATTGTTGATCTGACTGACAGAATGACAACAAAACATGATAAAGATGCAACATGACACCATGTTGGGGGTTTAAAAAAATTTACAATAATGACAGATTAATGGATGAAATGTGAAATATCTGTAAACAGTGACTAGCTAACAGCGACCTTTCTTTTTTTGAGACTGGGCCACATTTGATCGTCACAGTTTCGGTAAATAAAACCTCTCGTCTATTTGTGATAAACCTAGACGGGTGAACTGCAGTGTTTTTCTCTGGCCTCTGCCTGGTTGTGAAAACAAACCCAACACATTTAGCTGGACAGACACAGACCAGACCCTGGTTTTCACGGTGTTCATGAAAGTCTTGTCTGGTTTTTCTCACTCAACTGTTTGGTTCTGCTGTCCACGCGTTTTGATGGAACATTCTAAGAACCAAAAAAGAACCTGAACTGCTCTATTGACGCATAAATGAAAATCTAAATTTAAACCATTACGTAGATGATTTTACTTAATACATGAAAAATATCACATTGCCGTTTCAAAAATAATGTTATTGATTGTTACACTAATAATAATTTTGTCATTTATTCCTTTGTGTTAAAAAATACAATCAGTATGCTTCATATTTCCATGACAATAATTTCAAAGAATGTTTTTATCAGCCAAGAATTTTTTTTAAACACAAATAGAGAGATCAATTTAAAGTCAGTTACATGACATTCATTAAAAATGTAACCAGTATGCACATGGGTGGAAGACTAAACCACCACATGTCTGAAAACAATGAAGAATGATTCTCCTTCTGTTTCTACTCCAAGACTTTTAAAACAGATACATTTTGGTTCTGATTGTTGGGAGCAAAATTTCACTTTCTATGGCACCTCATTAGGGGTAAATTAAGGTGAAACATTACAATGTTAACAAACTGATTGTTGAAACGATTGGCAGCTGTGTGTAGGAGCCGCGTCCCTGGGAGATTATTAGACACAAAGCTAACTACTCTGGGTTTAGGTCAACGTCAGTAGGACTTTCATCCACCTGGTCAAAGTGCAGAAAATGATTAATAAGTACAAAACAACCTGTTTAGACGAACTGATTTGTCCGTTTGAGATGATTTAAAAGTGCAGTCAAAACTTTTCAACAGAATCTGTGAAAGTTGTGTTATAGATGATCCTATAGTTCCTTGCCAAAGGCTGCACTTAAAAACAGCAAAGTCATCTATTTCAGAAACGAAAAGGAGGCCATTTAAAACTCTGTGTGCAGAGCTTTCCTTTAAAATATTACTGAATATTTTTAAGAACACATCGACTCTCTAGAGAAGTTAGCAGAACACTTAAAGAGGACCGAGAAAATGCAGTATGAAGGGGTGCAAAACTATATTATATAATAATATTGTTATATTTTAGAGTTTGTCAGCCAAATAATATATTGACACAAAAAATTACATGTTACTGTCTACTTTTCTAATCAGTAACACAGATTAAAAACTGTGTTTTTAAAAGTTGTAGCCTGTCTCTGTTTGCATGTCCTCAATAAATCACTTTAATGTATGTTTTCTATTTACTCAGAATATATTTTGCCTTATTATTTTATATTCAATCAAATTAAAGGTAACATTAAAGCATAAGATCTCAGAGAAAATGGTCACACTAGCAGCAAAATTACAAAGCAATATTTTCCCAAACAAAACAATTTCAAAGTCTTATATAACATAATATAAAATGACAGGGGTAAAGAAAGCCAGAAATAGAAAGAGAAAGCCTGTAAACCCGAACAGACCGCGATGCCCTCAACATCCCACAATAACTGGATAAACTCATTCTGTCTCTGAACTGGATCCCGGTATCAGGAGTTTATTCAAATGCTCCGGTATCTTATCCAGGTGTACTCAAACACAGTTTGCTCTGCCTGCAAGAGCTCCTTGTGTATTCATTTATTCCGCGTTTGAATATGCAGCAGCTGCAGGCCGTTATCTGTGAGCCCGGTGAGTCCGGCGTGACCCACCAGCCTCACCGCCGGTGAGGCCTCCGATCCGCCAGGGTCAAAAACGTGGACCGAGCCGACGAGAGGGTGGAGGAGGTCGGGGAGGTGGGGGCTTTGCGGTGGGGCTGATGGTGTCATTGAATGCCTGGGAACCTGTCACATTGTGTCAGCGTTAGCATCTACATCTGGCCCGCTCTCACTTTAACCCCGAGCTAAGTATGACTAGCTCACAGGACCGGACCACAGAGGAGGAAGACAAACTTTCACCTTACACGCAGCTGCTGCCGCTGATTGTTTTAACGTTTCACTTGCTTGAAATGAGTGGAATCCAAAGGTAGTAATTAGTTGCCAATGGAACAGGCTGATATAAAAAAACTAACTAAAATAAAAAATATATACATCTAGTGTTAAGTATTACCAAGAGCTAAGGGTCACATTTATTTCTGCTCATATAATAAAATAAAGATCTAATTATTCAGGACTTGTGTCAAATAAATAAATAAATAAATAAATAAATAAATAAAGGGATTTGACATACAAATTAAACTGATGCTTTAAGGTAAAGAACAAGCACTTAATCCTTCATTTGATCCCTCAACATGTTTTAGTGATTTTAGCTCATGAGCAACCACAAAACCATGAATTTTCTTCAATAACATTCGACATTCATTAAATCATGTGAAACATCTTGGGCCTGAGATAATCAGATGGCTGGTGCATAAAAATAGTCCGGTTATTTGGTGTCAAACTGCCTCTTCGCATGCCCTCAGCGGCCCCGCATGCCAATGCGGACCTTTGTTTTCTGACACAGTTTTCAGGCGGTCGGGGCGAATCACGGCTTAATTAAACAGAACAATGGCGACAGTGTACTGTAACTTTGGAAACAATAAGCATCAAACGCAAAAATATTAAAAAAAAAAAAAAAAAAAAAAAAAAAAAAAAAAACAAACCCAAGCACCATACAAAAACCAACCACAAAGGACAACGGAAGTGGATGAATAAACTACACGCCGACACAGTAG